>VZTG01005240.1:189111-204005 GCA_013397845.1 Melanocharis versteri | reverse complement strand
TTTTTTTTTTTTTTTGCTAAATTGGCTGAAACATTCTGTTAATTCAGCAAATAGTTTTCGAGAAAACAAAGTAAGAATTCAAGACAGAAGTTGTCTTGCATTTGGTTTAAGATTTGATGCAGCACTTTGGTTCTTGCATCTCCCAATTAAACTTGAGTAAAGTGGAGTTCTCATGCCGTGGGATTGGTTTCCTCATATTTAATTCAGTGTTTTAATACAGGGGTCATGAACGAACCTCTCCTTCTTTCAGGCTTCGAACAGGTGACAAGGCCAGGATGTTCAGACTTAGATTTCTCATTTATTTTAAGGCTGTTTCACCTAAAATTTATATCTTATGCTGACATTCATATCCCAGCTCAGAGACTGACTGAGCACCTCCATCTGACGGCTGTGGGCCATGAGCACCTTGTCACACCCTGTCCTGCTGACTGAATATCCACTGACTCCACACCTGGAAGGGCATCTCCAAGCAGGACAGGAATACAACAGGGACTCTCCCAGTACTTCTTTGGGCCAGTGATCTGGTCTTTCTTTGCTGCAGAAAAGCCACATCCTCTGCTAAACCAGAGGAACAGCCCTGTATTCTGAAAGAAGTGCTCTAGCTTCAGTATTTCTCCAGGGACTTCCACCCTTGACTCCAACATTTCCTTCAGGAAATGGGGAAAAAGATTCAAAATACAGTGCTTTAAATCCATTAAATATGAAAATAAAAGGAAGTTCCTTGCTGTTTCAGAATACCAGAGTGACATTTTAAGTGCTTGGAGAACTTCAGAAATCATTCAGTCACGTTCCATGATGGTTTCGCAAAGTCATTTGGCACAGCAAGTCACAAAAGCAGGAGCAGTGTAAACTCCTCAGAACATTTAATACCTGTCTAGCATATATCCAAAGAGAACTCTGTGCCACTGAAACAAGAGATGGGCTGTATTTGCAAGAGAGCTCAGCTTCCCTCTCTCTAGAGGCAGGGACAAAGCCAAGGTGTTTTACTACAGCCCTCGATCCACAAGAGCCCAAACTGCAAATGCAGCCCTGAGAGTGCAGGCTTCCCAAAGGCTCTGGCATTTCCACAACAGAACACTGCCTCTGGCTCACAGCACATCCAACTCCCTCTTCCAGCAACAAGGGCAGCCTGCAGGAGCACTCAGTCTCCCTGCTGACCCTTATTTTTCTCAGTTTAGATTTCACCTCCACTAAGTTTACTCAGGTAGCTCCTCCCTCTGTGCTGTCTAGGCAACAGGTAGGGAAAAAGTTGAGAACAAAGAAAAGAATGGAACAGACTTGTGTGAATGTCATATTCTAGTCCCAACAGAAAAATGTTCCTAAGGAGTTAAATGTCCCCAGGCAAGGGAGACAAGCAAGAGGAAAAGCTGTATTGCTAATCTTCTATCAGAACGCCCACGCAGTAGGTGGGGGACTGTATAACCAACAGGTTTATTTCCAGTAGGGATAAGTAAAAGACTTATTTCTATTTTAAATTAGCTATTATTTTTATTGTAAGACCCTTGCTTCTGCTACTTATGCATTTCACAAACACTGACTTATCAGATGCGTCCAAGTTCTCTTGCCTGAAGCTGATTCTTCAAAGAAATGCAGCTGTTTCCTAGAACGGGACAGACAGACATCTCACACACAAGCCATGGAAATCTTTTCTTCTCTGATGTTTCAGTATTGCACGGAGAAATTATGTAGAGCAGCAGGGCAGAAGAGCTATAACTGGACCAAGATATCCAGGAGATTACAAATGAGCAGCCCTGGGCAGTAGGAATAAGATCAAGAACTAAGCCGGGGGCAGGGCAGTGGGGAAGGAATGTGTTTGGAAATCAGATGTCAAGTTGGAAAAGGAGCCTGTGCCCAAGACCACAAGCTCCCTTTCTGAGCTGGAACAAAACCCAGGAGTCCAGATTCCCAGTATCCCACTACTGCCAGCAGGAACCACAAAACCCACGGACCAGCTCTGCTCCCCTCACACTCCTAATTAACCAGGAAGGGGATGACAACCAACTGCTGCCCCTTACTTCACAGACCGAGTCACAGATAGCAGCACAAAAAACTACTGCATCACCCCTGCGTGCATCATTGTCATTTTTGCTTTCCACGACAGCTCTCTGAAAAGATCTTGCAAACTTTTAGAGGCCCACTCACACCTAACAACACTGTGAAGATCATTGTTCAGGCTGCAACAAAAGTGAGTAGCTCAAAATCAGGAAAAACCTGAAATAAAAACCAACTCTGTGATGGAAAACCTTCTGGCTTATGCCCATATAGCCTTTGGTTCCTCACGCACCAGCTGCCAACAGCTCCTTCAACGTGCAGCAGAGGCAGTGGTCAAGCAGCTGGACACAAATTTTGTTTTCTTCACAGCTCAGTGCCTGATTGAACTTCTCCACACGCTAGGCCTACTGCGGAAAATAACCCCTCCCTTTTCCAACAGCTACGTGGAGGAACTTCAAGTTTATAAAGCACACACTGGCCAGAAAGCAACAGGCTGGTCCCTGGGACTCGTGGCAGCACCTGTCAGCCCCTCGGCAGCCGGGCTCCAGCGCCCAGCCCGCACCGAGCCTTCCCCACGGAGCCGGGCCATGGAGAAGCCACTCGGATTTCACACACCAGCCTATAGTTAGCAACCGAACCATCAAGGTTAAGCCTTGGGTGTCCTTCAGCTCTTTGAGAGATTTTTGACATGTGAGCGGGAAGCACAGGGCAGCTGCTGTGTTCTGTGCTGGCAGAATGGAACATCTCACACAGAAAGAGTGAAAATGCAGCTCCTGCAGCTGCACCGAGTGATGTGCAGCAGGGACTGCTGCCTTTGGGGGTTCAGGAAAGAGCTTCCAGTGACTGATTGTGTCTCATTTTCGAACAAAACCATGAATCACAGTAAAAGCAAGCATGCATTTAAATCCAAGGAATCATCAAGAACATTTAATGCTCTCTCAGGTTTCACCTGCGTATGGCTCAGCCACCAAAAATCTGAACCACTCCTTAAAAAAAATTTTTAAAAAATTAAAAATCGTATTATTACAGCTGTCCCATAAAATACTGTAATGGCACAAAGTCATTTTATAAGGACAGCTGCAATAATATACTATGCTCACAGAAAATCTTGAGCCAAAAATTGTGCTACAGTATTTGCTTGATTCTTACTTATATTTTCTCTTTTAAGTGTTCTCCCATTAGCTGCACAAGTAAACTGATGATAAAGCAATATCAAACCAAAACTGACTGTCTATTTTGGCACAGCATGAAAAACTGCAGCACGCTCCTCACTGTGCCCCACACCAAGTGCCAGACATTTTTCTTCTGTAAATAAGGATCTTGTCCAGGTTATGGGCTAGAAGAATGTAAAGGGAAAGGTCTGAAATATTCAGACAGAATTCTGAAGCTTAAACTTTCAACATAGTTCTCAAAGCAACACGATGATATCAGTTCACAAATAGCTTAAGCAGAAGTCCTGCACAGTGGTAGCTGTCTCAGGCTACGTAACGGGCCTTTCAAAAGAGTATGAAGTAACAGAACTGAAATGTATTTGGCAAGATGCCAGCACCCAGATGAGATCCCAGCCTCACGGATATGTACAGTACACAGCAATTCATCAGCTCATACTATGTGGCACTGACATTTCTTGTGTCAAACCAGAAATAGCTTTAGAAAAAGTAAATTGAGCCCCACATGTGGAGCCTGGTGTAAGGCCTCTGCATGTCACACAAACTGCAATATTTCCCAAAAAAAAAAACCAAAACAAAACAAAAAAAACCCAGGTTGAGGAACAACGAATGAAACTTTCACATTCATCAGCAGTGCAGGGAAGGGAGGAGATTCAGGATAGGGGTTCAGAAAATAAAAACCACACAACTGCTTTCCAAGTAATGCACAAGGAAGTACCCAACCAGGCAGGCTTCCTCCCAGGATGCAGAACGTCACCACAGTTCCTCAAGCCTCCAAATTCCACGAAGACCTGGAGTATCTTGTCCTACAGAAGGGTAGGTGCTAGCCCTCTGCATACAGCCCAAAACACTCAAGCTGGAGGATAAACACAGAAACCCTATCAGAGGCCAGATTCCAAGTAGCAGCTTAGATGGGTTAGAGAAGAAAAAAAGGAAATTTAAAAAAAAAAGTTAAGCACAAGAATAGAAGCACAAAACTTACTTCAAGAATTTAGTTATTCAAGCAGAAGAACCCTGATAATCAGAGTCAACAGTGACACAAACCTCCACCCTTCCTGGATAAATGAAACCCTTTAGAGCTCCAGTATTTGCACGCTGGACTATGCAAATGAAATTAAGATATCACAAATATGGCTTTGGTGGGCGAACTCACATGTCCATGCAGGACATCTGTTATCTCACTACACAGAACATGGTTTCTGTGTCCAGAAGAACCACAGTGACCACCTCCTTTGGTCTCCAGTGGAACACAAGATGCCAGACTGCCCTTGGATTTTAATTCTTGCTCAAGGGTTGCTTTAGCCTGCTTTGCCAAAAGCCCAAATTTCAGCAATAAATTCTCTGCTAGGGGTTGGAGTGGGCTCCAGGAAGTTCCTCATGTACTTGGTTCAAGTTCTCTGCACGAGGAAGTGACACAAATCACACCAGAGCATCGCTGCCAATTGGCAAGGCAGCTTCAGCCCCACAGCCAGGACAGGCAGAGCTCACAGAAATACCCTGTCAAGCCTAGGCAGGGACAAAAAAAAGGAAAAAAAAAGAATGAATGAGTAGCATTCAGAAGAAGAGCACTCTTAATCTGTATTTGCATAGCGACTAATACAACAAAGCCCACGAAGAGTTCAGTTTTTAAACAACATCATAATGCAAATATTTCCCTGCTGGCGCCTCTGCCATCCCCGAGGAGCCAGAGCTGCCAGCCGTGCCTCACACCTGTCTGGCCATGGAAAGGTAAAGAAGAGAGGACTCCCCAGAAGACTGGGGCTCCTGCAGCTCCTGCACACAGGAAGGGTAAATGATTTAGCACACCAAGAAGGTGTCTTACTCCTAGGGAGGAGGCAGAAGCAGGTCAGTGCACTTCAGACCACAATGAAATAACATCTGCTCCCCACATCTGATCCACAGGCAGGATCATTTAACAATAAAGACCGACACACTCACATTTTTAAAGTACCTTGAGGGACTTCTTCAGTCCAAAGGCACTGTGTACTTCTGGATTTTGAAAAAGCTTTAGAAAAACATGTTGACTCCATAATTATCTTTTACTCTTCATCTGTCTGCTCTGTGACAAACCCAAACAGAAAAAAAAAAAGCCTTTTGAGACATCTCATGACTACTCCAAACACGAGTGTTTGCTACATCCACAGTGTGCCCAGGTCAATCTGTCACCTCTTGCAAGAGAGCAGAATCTGTCTCCTTTTGAGGTACCAGCCACCAGCATCTCCACCAAACCCAATATCTGATGCACCTACATGGAAAAGTTTATTTAGCGGGAACCCTGCCACTCTGAACAGCTCATTAGCCTGGGTACAACTCTCCTGAAAACTCTCAGCAAAATGCAAAGTACACACCACTCCTGGCTTCCCAGTCCTGCCACCTCCCTACAACTCGGTCTGGAGATTGCGTGGGCTGATGGATCAGGGCACTTGCAGCCTGACCTGGCTCACTGCTCAGTCCTGTGATCGCCCACTTTGACACGAAGAAGGTGGGGCAAACAGGGTGGGGAAGAGGTCGATACAATCACCCCTTTTGGCAGCAGCCAGAGCAGATCCAGTATTTCACAAACCACATCCCGAGTCGAGCAGTCACCACTGTTACCCAACTCACATGAGACAAAATCCTATTTCTCAAATCAGAAATGCAGAAATCTGATGTGATATTTGTCAAGCAAGCATGTGTTTCAGATTTTAAACCTCTTTATATGATGAAACCACTCTATATAAAGACCACTTTATATGGTCTGCTAGCAGAGGCTGCTGAAATCCCACCTAAGTGCATTGCAGAAATTAACCAGAACACCTCAGGTCTGCTTTAAGGCGTTTCTTTTGACAGCCAGCCAACACACAGAAGCACATCTGGGACTACCCCTACAAGCTTTATGTTCACTTCCAACGGTTTGAAAAAAAATCCAAACAATGACATTAGATCCATTCCCTGGCACGACACTGCAAAGGACATTTCTGTAGAACATCTGTGCCAGCAAAGGCCTGAGCACAGGAACTATGCACAGGGGGTTTCCAAGGAGTTTGACATAAACTACATTGGAAATGACTGATGCTGGGCAGATCTGTAAGGGCCTTCTCACAAATGCCATTTGGCATTAGAGTACTGCTCTGCTAGTTGAAATTACAAACTCTCCAGAGGAGATCATTGGGGCCAGCAAGCAAAACCACACAAATCCAATATCCTTTATAACAGCCCTTCTTCCAGTACCTAACCCCAAGAGGTAAAACCCAGCAAGCCTCGCTGCATTCGCAGGCAGACTGCTGAAATTAAAAATGAAAGACAAGGAGATAAAAGGAAACAAGTGAATGTGCTGAGAGAAAGCTGGTGTGCTCTTTGTGAAGGGGAGAGCCTCTTGCCTAGAGCAGCAGCCTGCAGGCTTCTTACAGACTCAGGCTGGGGGCCTCAGAATCACAGAATCTATCAGGTTGTAAAACATCTCTGAGGTCACTGAGTGCAACCTATGACCCAACACCACCTTGTCAACTAGACCATGGCATTAAGTGCCGTGTCCAGTCTTTCCTTAAACATGTCCAGCAAGGGTGACTCCACCACCTCCCTGGGCAGCCCCTTCCAATGTTTAATCACCCTTTCCATGAAGAAATTCTTCCCAATGATCAACCTAAACTTCCCCTGGTGCAGTTTAAGACTGTCCTCTCATCATTTGTTACCCGGCAGAAGAGCCTGACAACCACTTCGCTCCTCTCTCCAGTCAGGAGTTGCAGAAAGCAAGAAGGTCCCCCTCGAGCCTCTTTTTATCCAGGCTGAGCTCCCGCACCTCCTTCAGCCAATCCTTGTGCTCCAGACCCTTCCCCAGCTCCGTTATCCTTCTCCGGACACGCTCCAGCCCCTCACTGTCCTTCCCGAATTGCGGGGCCCCTCTCCCGGCGCACAGAGCCCGGTATCCCCGCTCCGGCCGATACTCACATCCGCCCCACGCCCTCGTACATGCGCGTCTCGTCCACCAGCATCATCACCTCCGTGTCGGTGAGGTGCGCGTGCTTCTTGGTCTTGGTGAGCTGCTCGATCTGCAGGTCGGCCAGTTTCACCTTCTGCTGCGTGTCCACCACCTTGGCCTGCAGCTCCGTGAAGGCCTGGCCAGGGGAGAGCGCCGGGGTGAGGCGCGGCGGGGGCACAACCGGCCGCGGGCTGCGAGCGCGAGGGGACCGGCCGGCGACGCCGGGACACGGCGGGGAACACGGGGGGGGACACACAGCGAGGGGGACACGCAGCGGAAAGGCGGGAGGCAAGGAGGGAGCGCACACGGAGGAAAAACACGCGGGCGGGGGTCGCGTACCTTCTTGAGCTCCAGGTCCACGGGCGCCGCCATCTTGCCGGCGCACGGCGCATGCGCGGAGGGGCGGGGGCGGTCAGGGCCCCACCCGCGGGCGGGACGCGCGGGGGTCCTTCTCCGGACACGGCACCGGAGCCGGCACCGACACCGGCACCGGCACCGGCACCGAGAGGGTTGAGGGGTCCCATGGTACCGGCTACACCCAGTGGGGTTGCGAAGTGGGGCCGAGACCACCCCGTCGGGCCGGCCGCGCCTCGGTGTCCCCGGCCCGGCCCGGCCTGAGGGCGCCGCGCGGGGCTGGGAGAAGGCCCGGAGCACCTTGAGGCGGGAGAACCATCCCTGCCTTAGCTGGGAATCATGGAATGTGAAGGAGTTGGAAAATGCCTTAAAGGTCATCTCATTCCAACTCTCCTTCCAGGGACACCTTCCGCTATCCCAGGTTGCTCCAAGCCCCGTCCAGCCTGGCCTTGGACNGCCACAGCTTCTCTGGGCTACCTGTTCCCGTCCCTCACCACCCTCACTATAAAGAATTTCTTCCATATATCTAACCGAAATTTTCCTTCTTTCAATTTGTGCGTATTACTCTTACAATTCCTGAAGAAGAGCCCCTCTCTGGCCTCCCCGGAGGCCCCTTCAGGCGCTGAAACTTGCAATGAGTTCTCTGCTCAACCTTTTCTTCTCCACCAGAACAGCCCCAGCTCCCTCAGTCTGTCTTCATAAGGAAGATCCTCCACCCATCTTACCAACTTTGTGGCTTCCTCCAGACTTGCTGCAACAGTTCCGTGTCATTTTTATATTGGAGACACCAGAACTGTACATGGTAGAAGGGAAGAATCACCTTTGACCTGCTGGCCACACTCCTGTGGATGCAGCCCAGGATCCTGTTGGTTTCTCTCTGCCTCAAGGCTCTCTACCAGAGCCAGCAATTCCCCCAGTCTCACTTCCCCCGGGGAAGAGGAAAGAACGTGTTTGGAGGTTATTTTTACTGCGAAGTAAGGAATCATTCCTGCCCCACTGTATGAAGCGATACTTGCTGGAATTACTTCAGCTCCAGGAACCTGCAATCACCCCAAGAACAGCTGGGATTCCTTTCAGGAGAGGTGTGAGTCCACCTCTGGATTTTTTTTTTCCCGAAATCATAGAACCGTCATATTATTTGGTTAGAAGAGACCTTTAGGATAATCCAGTCCACCTTCCAGTGGACCAGGTTGCTCAAACCCACATTCAGTCTGGCCTTGAACACCTCCAGGGATGGGGCAGCCACAGCTTCTCTGGGCAACCTGTGCCAGTGTCTAAATGCCAAATGCTGGCTTAAAACCAGGGACCGTTCCCATTTGAATGGATCGGTGGCCAGAGTGGCTTTATTCAGACCCGAGGCAGTTTTGCTTGGTGACCAGACACACAAACACCACACCCCTCCCAAAGCACCAGCTGGCAAAGATGAAGAAAATCTCTGAAATAATCCACATGGGGCCAAGCCAGGATGGATCCTGCCCCCAGCCCCTTACACCACACTGCTCCCCAAGGATGCCACAAGCTGATCCAGCAGCCCTGACCCCACCAGCATGGAATTGGTGCTGAATGCACCCTTCAGAATTCGGACTCCTTTCCACCTCCTTGATTAAATTAAACACCCAACTGTTTGTTACAAAGTGTTATTTATTAGAATATTACATTGCACTTAAAAAATAAGGGAGGTCTGACCCTGTCCTCTTGACCTACATGAAGGATGCAGGGCCAGACATACAATAAATATAAATACTATGTACAGTTTATCTAAAATAAATATATAATTTAAAATGAAAAACATCTTGTTAAATAGCTGTTACCCTCCCCCCCCCTCCTGCGGCGAAGGAAGCCCCGAGCCCGGTCTCCTCCCTTTCACAGCTTGTTCCTCGGCACACACCGCAGAGGACGGGGAGCGGCCGGGTGTTCCCGGTCAGCACCGCTCCCGGGCCAGCTCCATCCCGGAGATGGCCACGGAGCTGCCGCAGTGCCGCCGCTGCCCGAGCAGCCCCGCCGGTGCCGTCCTGGTGCTCCGGCGAGCCCCCAAAGTGCCGCAGCCCCGTGCCGCTGGCGCCGCGGCCTCGCCTCTTCCAGGAGGTAGAAGTGCATTAGTGCCGACCCCTGCAAGAGAGAGGCGGGAGAGCTCGCACCGCGATCCTGGGCTGCTTTGCCGCAGAGCCATCCCTGCGCGGTGGGATGGAGGTGCCGGCCCACGCAGCCCGGCGGGAGAACCCTCGTGCCCACCCAAGCCCCGGCAGCCACTCGAGGTTGGACCCGAGAGAATGAGAGCCAAGATATTCCACCATGCTCCCCTTGCAGGGACCACAGCAGTTTTTCCCCTGGACACACCCATCCCAGTAATCCCCAGGGCAAAGGGGACGGTGAGGAAAGCCTTGTGCCGAATCTTGTTCCCAAAAATTCAGCTCCTGTGAACAGCTAAAATTCCCACCCCCAACACTGTGACGAACACGACAGAAATTCTCCGAAGGCATTACTTCATCCTCACAAAGAACAATGACTTTTCTTTTTTTCTTTTTTTTTTTTTTTTTTGGAGAAGAGAAGTAGCTGTAATATGTATGACCACATCTAACGTCAGGATTTAGATCAGACCAGAGGAAGTTTGACAGCTTTTCAGCACCCAGCCCCGCAGCCACCCCGGGACAGATCACACACCCTGACCCAGCCAGAAGAACACGGCATGGGCTGGCAGCAAGGTCCCCCCGTGCCAAGCTGATAGGCACTGCAAGTAATAAGCAGAGTGGGAATGAAAAGGAAAGGGATTTTTTACACATATATAAAAATAGAGGCAATATCTAAGGAGGGGAAGTGACTCAGAGGGTCAGAGAGGGAGCAGAACAAGTGGGAAAAAAAAAAACAACTAAACAAAACAGAAGCAGCTTCCCTACTACCAAACATCCCCAAAGCATGGGACACCAGCACAAAGCAGGGACTTGGGGGAAGAAGGAGGGAGGTAGGAGTGATAGGAGTGCCAGGGGCCAGGAATTTCAGCAGGAATGGGAGAAAAGAGGGCTGGAGCTCCACAGGGCAGCCCAGGCTCTCAGGCCAAATCCAGCCAGCTGCTTCTCCAGACTCAGGCTGCCTTCAGCTCCTGCCTATCTCTGGCACAGGATCCACAGAGGAGTCCCAGCCAGCATGAACAGCAGAGCCCTCCGGATGCCCACCAGCCCCACTGCTGCCCCGTGCCCAGCCAGGGGCTCACCTCGCCAGCACCTGGCATCCTCAGTGATTCACAGTGATGCCCAGCTTGATTTTCTCTTCGTTTTCTACATCGTAGCCACCCCTCTTGTGACACCTGCGAGGCCAAGCAAAGGGATGCTCAGGGCATGGAGAAATCCCTGCCACCCTCATCTCGCACACCATCTTCCCAGGGACACAGATCTGAGAGCTCAGTCCCACCCCACTCACCTGAGCATCAGCAGGGCTGCGATGATGACGAGACACAGGGAGGACAGGACAACAGCCACGACGGCCAGGGCTGTGGTGTGGTCGTACGCGCTGGGCGGGTGCTCCACCGGCAGCAAGAGGCCGTGGCAGCGCTCTCCATGGTAGCCTGGCTGGCATCTGGGCAAGAAGGAAACTCGCAAAGGTCAGTGACGAGCAAGGACAGGAGGTCTTCATGTCCCCCACACCCCATGGAAAGGCAATGCCTGTGTGCTCAGCCTTAACCAGCACCCTGCCCATTCCCCTCGGTCCCCACACCCCCGAGCTGGGAGGTCTGATGCCACCATCATCTCTATGGTACTGGTAAATTAAGCTTCTCCTGCACCAAGGGAAGATTTCTAGAAAGGTTGAGCTCTCCCCCAGTAGAAGGCACTGGGGTCTGTGCTCTTCCCAGTCATGCCCAGGCAGACACAGGTTGCCCAGACCACCTCTGGAAGTGGGAAAGGAGCAGAGAGGCAGCTGGCCCAGCATTTCTCCTGGAGCAGGATGTCCCTGCACACCCTGCCAGCTCAGAGGTGTCCCGTCCCTGGAGACTTGGGACGTTGCTCATGTAACAGAAATAACGCTCCACACAGGCTGGGAGGCTTCCAGCCCTCCCTCGGCCACATTGCACTGATGCAACCAGATATATATATCCCTCTATATCCAGCACCACTGACCCTCAGGCTGATCTCCAAGCCGGACTCAGCCCAGCCCTCCTCCTGGGCTCACAATGCCACACGCCAGCATCACCTCCCAGGCACAGCAGCAAGGCTGGGCACAGGGAAAGGGTGCAGGCCCCAGACCAGCAGCATCCTCATTCCACCCTGTGCCTCAGGAAGCAACACTCCAGGAGAGCCTGTGACAGAGGCACAGCCAGCCACCAAGAGCAGCCACAACTGAGTGACACCAGTCAACACAAGGCCTCTTTATCAGAGGAGATTTGGGCAGTTGGCCACTCTTACTGAAAACTGATGGCTCTGGGAGATGCCACCCAGGGATGGACCACCGTGCTGAAGAGACCCAGCCAGCCCCCAAATCCCTGCTGCTTGCCTGTGTCCCAGGTTCTCTCCCAGCCCCAGGGATCTGGCTGTCCCAGTCCGAGGCAGGGGTGTTGCAACCCACATTGTGCTGGGTCACCAACCCAAACTGAGCCTGCAAAGATCTCCCCTCACTGGCAGTCCTGAGTCCCCCAGGCAAGGGCCCAACTTCATGACAGCTTTCACAGGGAGAAACCAGGGAGTTAGAGGAGCTCTGTGGAGCTTGATCCCTGCGGATTGCAGATCCTGTGGGCACCATAAGCCAGGGAGCTATTATCTTCCCTGGGCTCAAGGCTGGGTGGCTCAGAGGATTGATAGTGAAGAACAAAGCCTCTTACATATCTGCCAGCTCAAGTCCTGCCCACGTCAGTGGGGCTCAAATATGCGCCCCGGGGTATTTCCCGCAGCAGCAGCACTGTATCCAGGTGCCCCAGCAGCAGGCAAACCCTTTCTCCTCCACTTGCCTCATCTAGTCCCTGCTGGCTCTGCACCCCAGGGGGTGGGCAAGGAGGGGTACACAGCCCTGTCCTTCATCAGGCCAAGGGACAGCTCGGGCATGGCTTTGGCAGCTGTCCCCAAAGGTGCTACCTGCACTCCGCTTTGCTGGTGGCACGGCAGAGATGCTCCTCCTGCCTGCACTGATGCACCCTGACAGACGCAGGAGCCCCGAGATCTCAGAGTGGGGGATTTACAGTGGCAGGGGCAGGATGAGGTTTGCCACATCAGACCTGCAGAAGCCCTCAGCTGCCAGACCCTGGCCCTACACACCATTCTGCAGCCCCCAGCTCGGCCAGAGCTCACCGTGCTGGCTGGGAACGCTGGCTCCAAGGCCATGACAGGTTTTGGGGGAGGGGTGGACACTTCTCAAGAAGTACGAGGAAGAGGCCAAGTCAGAGGCGTCCCTGCACGGGTAGGGAACATGCACTAAAAATAATCTCTGCTTTTCCTCTGCCCAGCCCGGAGAATTGAAGGAACCGTGACTAAGGCTCCCCCCGCACAGGCACACGCCAGCAACTCACATGCAGGAGGGAGCTCCCAGCTCTCGGATGTACTTGCACTCGCCGTGAATACAGAAATCCTTGTACTTCCGCAGGCACGGGTCTCTCTTCTTCCCCAGGCCTTTGCCTTTTCTTCTTTTATTGCCGTTCCCTTTTTTCTTGGGAGTAACGAGGCCTTGAGGCTTTGACAGGAAGGCAACTGAAAAACAATTTGAGAAGGAGAGAACAGCAGTCAGATCAGCTCCACGTGCCAACCAAAGGGAAGGCAGAGCCACATCCTAGGGCTGCCACAACTGCTCAGCCCTGGCTCCTGCAGCCCTTTGTGCTGGGAGCTGCCCCCGAACCCAGGGTGGAGGGGCATTTTTTTTTTCAGCTCCTCACAAATATCATGGCCTTTCCAATTCATAAGAACAATTCTCAAGGAAAAAAAGGAGTCAGGCAGGGGGAACAGAGCTTTATACATCTCAAATGCTGCTATTATATGCACCAGTTTCCACTGAATACAGAACATTGCTAATTGCCCCTTTATCTGGCCTTTATTTCCCTGACAAGCACAGGCTTTTCTAAGACCCTATTCATGGCTCTGATGGAGTCTCCTTCCCGTGGGCACAAGGATGCCTTACTCACCCCAGGGCAGGATTAAAAGAGCAAGCCTGCGTTAAGTTTTGGTTTTGCAGAGCCAAAGAGATGGGGAGGGCATCGTTCCCATGAATTACAACGGTATGCTTTAATTGTGGTGCAGTAACCAGCGGCTTTTGGTGCCAGGCCAGCCCCCTGCTGGGTTGGTGGAAACTAGAGCACCAAGCTCCTCACCCAGACACAGCCCAACACCAGCAACGGTACTGGAGTGGTTTTTGAGATGTGTAAATGCCAAAAAAAATCAGCTCCCAGCTGGATCTCGCTAGGTGCTGAGGTGTTGGAGTGCACTTACTGCTCCAAGGGAGATTTTTTAGCTCCCCCCGAGCTAAGGTGCTCAGTGACTCCAGTGAATTAAGCCTTGGGCTGCTCGGGGAGGAGAGTGCAGTCGAGTCCAACTTGGCGAGTTGTAACCTGCCCAGTTCCTTCTCAGCCACTTCCTGACAGAGCCAGCACCTCTCACGCTGGCACACACCGGTTGCACACCTAGCAAAGTTATTTCGACATCCGCCACGCTGCGCCTGGAGAAAACCGATACTCCAGGAAACTCTGCGGCTCGGAGAAACCCTCGGATGAGGCTGACAGCAGAGGCTGTTCCGTCCCCTACCTCCCCTGCCCTGCGGGTTATCTCCCGGCCACAGCCAGCCGACGCACACTGCTGCGTTTCCCGAGGGCTGAGTCCCCCCTGTGCGAGTGGCTCAGCCCGGTTTCGCCAGCTTTTTGTCACAGTCTGCTGGCACAGCCAGAAAGCAAAGGAAAACACGGAAAAATGGGAGGGCGAGCTGTACGGGGCAGAGCACGCTCCTGGTGCCAGGTGCTGCCCTCGGCACGCCGCGTGTGCGACGCACAGGTACCTGTCACCCCCCCAGCCCCCGATGGGCCCCCGTCCAACCCCCATGAGAGTCCCCACGACTCTCTCTGGTGCCAGCCCAGGGCAAGGAGCCCGGCGTGGGAGCTCGAGAGCCCCAGAGAGCGGCAGTGCCCCCACCGCCCCCGTGGCGGGGCCGCCGGCTGACGAGCCCTGCCGCGGAATGAGGAGCAGCCGCGCGTGGGCGGCGGTGACTCACGGCGGTCCCCGCGCCACGGCCACCGCCGGCAGGGCAGCGCGGGTCCCCCGGACACGGCAGCCCCGCCACGAGCGGCTCTGTCTCCTGCCGGCCAAGCGGCTGAGAGCCGGGACCCCCTGGAACCCGCCCTGCAGGGGACTTCAGGAACACGGACAGCCCCTGACAAGATCGCCACTGCTCCGTGCTGGTGCCCCACGGGCTCGTCCCACTCGGCTCTGCTGCCGGTATCTGGGGGCTGCTCACACTCACCA
>VZTG01005240.1:173078-189101 GCA_013397845.1 Melanocharis versteri | reverse complement strand
GCTCCCACTCACCACTGCAAGCCCCTCCGCGGCGGAGCCGGAGCTGCTGCCGGGGCACCCGCGGGACCGAGCCGAGCTCAGCCCGCCGCCTTCGCGACCTCTCCGGCTCCAGCCGCCCCCAGCCCAGCCTGTCCCAGGACCCCGGCCCCGCCCTGGGACCCCTTATCCCGTCCATACCTCTCGGTAGCTCGCTGAAGTCGTCCCCCGACGCCGCTCCGCCGCCCTCCTTCTCCGGGCTGCCGCCGAGCAGCGGGGCCGTGGCCGGGACCGGCACCCCGCCGCCGCCGCCCTTGTGCAGCACCTCGTTGTGCAGCTCGTCCCGGCGCAGCCCGCCCGCCGCCGCCGAGCACACTGAGGAGAGAGCGGTCAGGAGCGGGGTCTGTGCGCCCTACCCGGGACCCCCCACGCGGGACAGGGGCCAATCTTCCCGCCTGCCCACCCCCGCGACCAGGACCGCCTTGCCCGCTCCCAGGACTGGCCATACCCGCGTTGCCCAAGACCATTCCCCCCACGTGTTCGGGACCCTCCAGTCGAGCACGGCGCTGGGATACCTTGCCCGTACCCGGGACCCTCCCCACGCGAGCCCGTACCTGCCGCCAGCAGCGCTTGGATCAGCACGGCCCGCCCGTCCATGACCCGAGGGCACACACGTCCAGCCACTGCCGTGCTCCGCTCGGTCCCGCAGCGATGCCCGTTCTCCGGCACCGCGGCCCCGCGGCGGGTAGAAAGCTGCGGGCGCCGGGGCGGGGCGGGGAGGGACTGAGAGACCGCCCCGCCCCCGGGAAGGGCTTCCCCGCCGCCCCGGGGGCGTCCCGCCGACGGGGACTGGGACTAGGACCAGATCCAGGGACCGCGGCCTGGGCCTCGTGGGGTCTCCCCGTTCAGGAGGCGGGCCAGGGACCCAACAGCCACCGCCGCCCCGCTGCCGCTCCGCGCTGCGGGCTGGGCTGGGCGGTGGGAGCCCGGGGAGAAAAGGGTCTCTGCAGAGGGCAGGACATGGCCAGAGGAAAGTGTGGCCCCAGCCAGGGGGAGAGGCGGGGGATCCCGATGGTCCCCGGGATCCCAGACCCCGGCTGGCAGGTGCCCGAGGTGGCCCGAGGGCGCTGGGGGAGCGAGTGCACCTCAAAAGAGGAGCATCGGGTGAGAGGCAGGACCTCAGTAGTCAGGGCTGCACCTCTTCCTGGCCCTGGGGATGGGATGACCTTCAGAAAGGGGACAGACTGCCACCCATGTGGCAATCTGAGATGACAGCAGAGACGCTTTCTGTCCCCAAGGCCCCCTTTATGCCCCTATGCAGCCTAAGTGATTGAGTCACAGCCTCATCCCACAATATCCCCCCAGGCAGCTGCTGTCCTTGTCCCTGTCCCAGCCTGCTGTGTTTGGGCACTGCCAGAGCTTACCCATCCCCTTCACCATGCTGGCGACCGTGTGCTGTGTTTGGCCCCATCCTCAGCACAGGTGACAGCGCAAAAAGTGTCACTAATATCGGGTGTGTGCAGGGTCCTGCCCCAGCTCCCCTTTGGGCCAGCAAAGGCCCCCGGTTGGTTCCTCGAGGTCTCGCAAGGTCTCGAGCCCCCAGCCCATGGCTGGTTTGGGCTCAGCTAGGCGTGAGCAAATATTCCTTCCATTGTTGTTGCCGTCTCCAAGGAATACCACCGGATCTGGCACCCCCCTCCCGCTCACGCCCTCCTTCTTGCTCAGACTTGACTTTTACAATTGTTTGCTGGATGTTTTTCCTTCCGCCTCCTCCGGCCATCAGGAGCCCAAAGCCTTTGGCAGCGGAGCGAGGTGGTGGCACGGGCGAGGGGCTGTGTCCCTGGGCAGTCCTGCACACCGGCTCCTGGGGAGGTCCCCACGTCGGGACGGAATTTTTTGCCCCTTCCAGTCCCCCACCACGTCCCCAAGGCCGGGCTGGGCGTGTGCGGGCAGTGCGTACGGGCAGCATCTGCCAGCTGCCCTGGCACCTCGGGAGAGGGAGGTACCAGCCCACGTCAGCTGCGGGAGGCTGTTGGCACAGAGGGCTGGCAAGGGTGGGGGGGGGATGTGTGCAGGCTGCTGATCCTGCCTGCCTCTGCTTCCTGCCTCTGCCTCTGCCGCCTCTTCCCCTCCGCCTCCCACAGCCTTCCATGACCCCTGCCCACCTCCTGCAGCCCCTCACAGCCCCCCTGCCTGCACCTGCTGCCAGCCACGCCCCATCTCNTGGCTCCTGGGGAGGTCCCCACGTCGGGACGGAATTTTTTGCCCCTTCCAGTCCCCCACCACGTCCCCAAGGCCGGGCTGGGCGTGTGCGGGCAGTGCGTACGGGCAGCATCTGCCAGCTGCCCTGGCACCTCGGGAGAGGGNTGCAGAGGCAGCCCCCACAAGAGGGGGAGACGAACCCCTGGGAAGGTTTGGGGGCCTCATGGCATCCCTGATCTTCCTTATCGATGGATCCCTCTGCCAGGGGTCCCCACCCCAGCTAAGGGCACCCCTCCACACACCATGGTACCCGCTGGCATCGCAGAGCAAACAGCCTGGACACCCTGGGCCAGATCCTTGGTCTCAGTTCCTGCGAGGCAGGTACCAGGAGCTCAGGAACCCACACTCCCTCCCGCATCTCCCCAAAACGCGACTCTGCCGTGGCGGTGCCTGNACGAACCCCTGGGAAGGTTTGGGAGCCTCATGGCATCCCTGACCCTCCTTATCGATGGATCCTTCTGCCAGGGGTCTCCCCACCAGCTGGCCCGTGCCGGAGCCGCGGGTGTTTGTGGTGTCGCCGCCGTGTTTGCAGTGCACACAGCCCCGCGGTTTGTTTGCGGGGGCCGGGGGGCCAGGCGTGGTGGCGGTGGCGGTGGCCGTGGCGTGGGCACAGCGAGCACCGTGGCTGCTCTCTGCTGGCAGCGCTGTGCAGGCCCTGCCATGTCCCTGTCCCCGGCAGGGTGCTGAGGCTGTTCCCACGTCCTTCCCCTTCCATCCGCTCACCGGCTGCAGCTCACACAGAAGCCTTCTGAGCACCGGCACGGTCCTGAAGCCCTCCCAGGTCTTGCCGTCAACCCTGCCGCTGGCAGCCCCTCATTTCCCCACTCTGGGTTTGCTCAGCGGTGCCACATCCTTCCCCAGAGCATGTCCCCACATCCGCTTTCCCGGGAGGAGCTGCCATGGGCCGTGTCACCGCTCCTGCCGTGGGCACAGCACCCTCACACAGGCACTGAGACTGCCACCAGCTCCTTGTCCACACAGGTGACCTGCAGGAGGCGGGTGGGTCCCCTGGTCCCTGGCCCAGGTGGGCAGCTGGACGCGGCAGGACACAACCATACTGGGACTCGTGGAGCTGACCCTGCTGTTTTGAGATGCTTGTTTTGGGCTTGGCTCCTGTGTGTTGGTTTGTGGCCAGTTTAAACCAGCTCACAGCTGTTATAAGGTGTGGGATGAGTGGGATCCTGTGAGTGCCGGAGGGGAGCCCACGCCTGCGGCTGCCGGTGGCCATGCGAGCCCACATGCCCGGGGCGGGTGGCACGGCTCTCCGGGCAGCAGACAGCTGCTCACAGCCCACACCAGAGTGCAGCAACCCTGGAGCTCCCTCACAGGCTTTCGGCTGCAGCATCTTCCCCTCCAGCGCGGCCGCAGCGGCCAGGCGAGCTGGTGCCGCCCTGCAGGGGGAGGAGAGGGGGGACGTCACCTGCCCGCTGCTCTTCATCCAGCTCAACCAGCTCCTCAGCACCCCGGCGGGGCTGGAGTGGAGGGAGATGGCCAGGTAGGCACACCTGCGAGAGCCAAGCTGCTGGGCCACGCTCTGGGAGCTCAGCTGGAGCCCAGGGCACGTCCCGAGGCTGGCGGCTCCTCAGCCTCAGCCCCAAGGCAGGGCTCTGCCCCGCCAGTGCCCACGCTGGGCTGACTTCATTTCATGGCAGAGGGCAGGATTGCAGGCAGGCCAGGCGCAGTGCCCTTCCTCCTGCTCCTCTCTGTTGCCTCTCCAAGGCTCCAGCGGCTGCGCCGGGGCTGGGATGTCCCCGTGCCCCATTACCACCCCTCCACCACCCGGCAGGGGCACGGCGACACGGGCCACAGGGGTCTGGGGGCAGCAGTGGGTCTTCCCCCGGGCTCCGAGGGTCTGTGGGGGCCAAAGCCGCCGGGCTGTGGCTCTCCCCGGCACGCAGCCCCGTTGTCCCCGCACGGCTGCCCCTCGGCAGGAGCCTGCGGGGCCGGGGCACGCTCTGCCCGTGCAGCACGACGAGCACCCGGCGGCTGCGCGCCCACCCACGGGGACAAAGGGAAGCTCTGTCTGTGCCCGGCGTTAAAATATTTGGCATGGCCCGAGCGTGGAAACAGCTCAAGACACTTCTGTTCTGACTCCAGCAAGCGCTGCTCGCGGCAGGGCCACCCCCAGCCCCAGCACAGCTGGGGGAATGGATGGGCTGGGAGCAGCCCTGCGGAAAATGACTGGGGGGTGCTGGTAGGTGACAGATGGGACATCAGCCGGCACTGTGCGCTTACAGCCCAGAAAGCCGAGTGCATCCTGGGCTGCACCACAGGCAGCAGGGTGAGGAGGGGCTTCTCCCTCTGTTCTGCTTTGTGTGAGACTGCCCTGGGGCACCACATCCAGCTCCTGTTGAAGCAAATCCAAAGGAAACCATGGAAATGATTCAAGGGCTGGAACAGCTCTGTTGGGACAGCTCTGCTATGGAGACAGGATGAGAGAGGTGGGGTGTTGTTCAGCCTGGAGAAGACGAGGCTCGGGGAAGACCTTAGAGCCCCTTCAAGTGCTTAACAGGCCTCCAAGAGAGCTGGAGAGAGACTTTGGACAAGGGCCTCGAGTGACAGCACAAGCAGGAATGGCTTCCCACTACCAGAGATCAGTGTTGGATGGGATATTGGGAAGGAATCCTCCCCTGTGAGGGTGGGGAGGCCCCGGCACAGGTTGCCCAGAGAAGCTGTGGCTGCCCCATCCCTGGAAGTGTTCCAGGCCAGGCTGGACGGGACTTGGAGCAACCTGGGATAGTGGAAGGTGTCCCTGCCCATGGTGAGGGGGGGTGGAATGAGATGATCTTTAAGGTCCCTTCAAACCTGAACCATCCCGTCACCTCACTACAGTTGGAATTCCCTGATCAGATCTTAGCGAGGCGTGGGTCTGAGGGAATGGGGGCGTGAGCACTTTGTCTGCCCAGCTGCCCCTACACTGTGAACCAACTGCAGCCCCCTCGGAGCCACCCAAACCCCTCCCTACTTGTGCCAGCCCCATGCTAAGCTCAAACACGTACCCAGGCTCCAGCTCCCACTGCCTGGCACAGGGCCTACCCTGCCACTGACCCCACACATCTCCCTGGACAGGTGGATAAAGTTTGAGGAGAAGGTGGAGGATGGCGGGGAGCGCTGGAGCGCGCCCCATGTCCCAGCTCTGCCCCTGCACAGCCTGTTCCAGCTGAGGACATGCCTGCAGAAGGGGATGATGCTCCTGGATCTGGATGCCAGCAGTTTCAAGGAAATAATCGGTACATGGATAATGCAAAGGTCATCTCCTGGGATGGGCTGGTTGCCAGAGAGGGACAGGCCACCAGGAGGTGCCTTAAGTACAGCACTGATGAATGATAGCTGGGTACCTGGGGAGGCTGTCTACTACTCCAGCTAGTGGGGCTTTTCCCTGGGCAGCTCCCCAACGGGCAGTGAACCAGGGGGACTCAGAGCTGCTCCTGTCCCTGATGCAGACAAAGCGCTTTCCGAGCAGCCCGAGGAAGCAGAGCTGCAGCCTGCACTGAGGGAGCGCCTGGCAAACCTCCTGCTCCTCCAGCCACAGCACCAGCCTACAAAATCCCTGCTGCAGCTCCTTGCCGAGCTCGGTCTCTCTCCCTGCCGAGGTAGGAAACCTGGCTGTCCCACCAGGCATCCTCCCGCTGCCTCCAGCCCGGGCAGGACCCACGCTGGCCGTTCGCTTGCACATGGATTCTGCTGCTTCCTCCCTTTCTTTGCAGGGAAAGCCAAAGGCAGGTCTGAGCCCAGAACCCAGCTCTCCGAAACGCCTCTTAAGGAGCAGGTACGGCAGCACGGAGCTGGGCTGGGAGCAGCTACTGCATCCTGAATGCCCAGCCACGGCATCCTGAGCGCCCAGCTGCTGCATCCCTTTCCTTTCAGCTGAGAAACAGATTTAAGAAGAAGGTCCCACCAGGGGCCGAAGCAGCCCACGTTGCTGTCGGGGAAGTTGAATTCCTGGAAAAGCCCTTCACTGCCTTCATACGCCTCAGGCGTGGGGTGTCTCTCGGCTCACTGGCTGAGGTTTCTCTTCCAAGCAGGTAACAGAGCATGGCCCGTGGCCCCGTGCCCTCCCCCGCCCCTGTCTCCCCATTTCCTCCCACACCAGACAAGGCTTTGCTTGTCCAAAGCAAAGGGAATGGCACCCAGTGCCACATGCAGCCCCAGAATCCCGTCTCACTGCTTCCCCTCCTGCTTTTCCCATCTCCTTAGGAGCACTCCAGAACGGGCTGAGTGCGGAGCATCAGTTGGGCAGCCTGGAAGGGACATCCCCTGGGTCATTCCCACTGGGCTCTGCATTCCCCTGTCCTTAGCCGGTTCTGGATGCTCTCCACCGACTGCCGGGAGCGTGGGGGCTGGCGCCGGGGGCGGGATACAGGTTTTTAGGAGCCTCTTGCCCTCCCGCTGTTCTCCTGAGCGGTGGGACGGGATTGGGGGGAGAGGAGCAGGGCAGGAGGTCCCCAGGGTTTCCCCGTGGCTGAGGAATGCATCGTCCAAAGCCGTGAAGGGAAACGGGCAGCGTGCCTTCAGCTGGGGGCTTCCTTAGGAAGGGCGCGGAGGAAGCAGGCGGGGATCAGGAGGGATATTGCCACCTCCTGGTGGCTCTGCCCAGAGCACCCGGCCTCCAGGAGCCGGGAGGAGCAGGACAGACATCCGCCCACCTGCTGCTCTCTCCTCCGCGGGAGTTGGGCGGCAAGTCCCCGTGAATGCCCCCGGGTCTCGAGGGTTTCATGAAAACCCCTTGCCCTGTATTTTCCTCCCCCAAACCGGAGGGCAGGGAGACCTTGTCCCTGCCCACCCCTTCGCCCAGGGTGCCATCCCCTTTGCTGGCCAGGTGCAGCCACTGCCTCAGGGTTGTTTCTCATCCAGATCCATCTCTAGGGTCTTAAGGTTTTCCCATCGCCTCGGTGCAGATGCCTGGGTGAAAGCAATCCCGTGTGGCAGCTGTCACCTCTCGTCCCTTTGGAGCAGGCTCTGGAGGCCTCCAGCATCGGGGGGCTCTGCCAAGTCTCACTTGCATGGCCAGAGGAGTTTCCCTGCCCCTCTCCGGGGTTTTGCTCAGGGTACAGTCACTGGAACTGCTTGACAACCTCAGGGTTTCAGGACTGTAACCATTTCTGCCAGTTTTGGAAGGGTTTAGAGGACTCGGTTAAACATTTGCCTGGACTGTCCCTCTGGAGATTTTGCACCATCCTCTCAAGTGTGGGATTTTCACCATATTTTATCAAGGGCTCTGAGCTCTCTTTCCAGGCTCCTCCCATGTCCCCAGAGTCCTGTCAAACCTGCTGCCCGTGCTGCTGGCAAGCTCTCCTTCCCTAACACTCCAGCATCCTGCCTGCGAGAAACATTCCCAGGAAAATGATGCCACAGACACCCTCAGCTGAGGATTTCTCCTCCTCTGCCCCAAAGACCCATTCCCCCACACCTCCCAGTCTGGATTTCTGCAGACTCTTGTGACCCAACCGGGGTCCTGTTGTCCCATGGTCTCTGTGAGGTTTCCATGCAGTGGCAGCAGACACTGCAGACATGCGTCTTGTCTTCTGCCCCCAGCCCCATTTTTAGGGTGGCAGAAGCCCCCCAGGCCTGCCCAGCCACCATCCCCAGCATCCCCACATCCCCACGGTCTCCCCCTGCCCCAGAGAAGCATTCCCTGGGGAGGAGAGGGCTGCTCTGCAGCTGTGCTCTCTTGCCACAGGTTCCTCTTCATCCTGCTGGGCCCCCCCAAAGCGAAAGCCTACCACGAGGTTGGCAGGGCCATGGCCACACTGCTGACAGATGAGGTGAGCCTGGCGCAGCACCCATGGATGGGGTGGGCCCGGAATGGGGACACCAGGACTCCTCTCCTCTGCAGGCTGCAGTGGAGGGCAGAGGATGGGGTGAGCTGGTGGCGTCCCTTGCCCAGGATAAGAAAACAAAAGCTTGGGTGGGTTTGCAGGATGTAGGGCACCTGCTGCCCTGAGGTGGATGGGTTTGTTTCCTGGTGATGGCTGCAGGCTGGGGGGTAAGTTCCAAGTGGATGAATGCAGGGATGTGGTGGCTAAACCACAGCATCTCCCCACAGCTCTTCCAAAGGGTTGCCTGGCAGGCCGAGCACCGAGAGGACCTCATGGCAGGGATAGAGGCGTTCCTGGATGAGCTGATTGTGCTTCCTCCTGGGAAATGGGACCCTAGTGCCCGAATTCCTCCGCCGAGCTGTCTGCCATCTCCACGCAGGAGGTGGGCTGGAGGGAGGGCACTCCAACCTCTGCCACCCCTCTGCAGGGTCCTGCAGGGATACCTGTGTCTGTGACATTGGAACTTCCATCTCCATGGGGAAGAAGTTGCCCAGGAGCCAGGGGGTCCTCGCAGCCAAGCCCCTCCACAGGTCCCTGCTTTGGTCCCTGCTGCTGTTAGTCCTGCTGTCCCACCTGGCAGTGGATGGCAAATCCCCCCCACGTGCCCTCCAAAGGGAGCTGATGGGAACACTGGGATTCAGCACTCAGATGTGAAACTCAACCTCTGAGCAGGACACCCTGGGCTCTGCCCAGGTCCTCCACTAAAGCCAGTCCTGCAAGGACTGGCTCCAGGGCTTGCCAGAGGAAATCATGATTGGGTCGGAAGAAACCTTCAAAGATCGTAATCTGTCATCTCTCCTCCTCTTCCTGATCTTTCCCCTCTCCATTATCAGGGAATACACAAGCCCTGTTTGCATCCCTGTCCTCTCCCCATTCTCCCTTTCCCATCCTGGTGTCCCCTAAATGTGGCTGGGTCCTGAGGGTCCCAACCTGAAGCCTGTTGTCTCAGGCTCTGCTCTGCCACAGGACCACTGCAGACCCACTGGACCAGCAGCCACACGGTAATGGGGCCATGACAGCAGCTGGGGACAGAGCCAGCCCAGGGCACCCACGCTCTGGGGAGGAGCTGGAGAGGACAGGCAGGTCAGTGTCTGGAAGGGCAGCGGGAGGAGCAGCAGGGGGCTGGATTTGGGGCAGGTTCTAATGGGGCCACCGTGTCCAAGCCCCTCTGAGCTGCCATATCCAGGGGAAGGGATAATCCCTTGCTGTGCAGCTCTCTGCAGAGGCTGCTCTGAGTTCTCCCTCCTCCACTCCAGGCTTTTTGGGGGGCTGCTGCGAGACATCCGGAGGAAGGCACCGTGGTACGGCAGCGACTTCTCCGACGCCCTGCACCCTCAGTGCCTCTCGGCAGTGCTCTACATCTACCTGGCGACAGTCACCAATGCCATCACCTTCGGGGGCATGCTGGGGGACGCAACCGCCAACATGCAGGTCAGTGTGGCCACGGGGTGCCTGGTACCAACCCTACTCAGCCCAGCCCAGAAGGCCCCACCTCCTACCAGCATCCCCAGGACATCCCCAGCATCACCTGAATTCTGCCTCCTTCCCCCGTGGTTCCCAGCACTGACCCTGTATTCTTCTGTGCTGCTGGGGGCACAGGCCCACAACCCTCCTCCCTGCCATGTGCCTGGCACCTGGCACCCCTTCCCTGCATTTCAGGGGGTGCTGGAGAGCTTCCTGGGCACAGCCTTTGCTGGATTCATCTTCTGCCTCTTTTCGGGCCAACCCCTGACCATCCTGAGCAGCACCGGCCCCGTGCTCGTCTTCGAGCGCCTCCTCTTCTCCTTCAGCCAGTGAGTTCACTGTCAGGGACGGATCCTCAGCCCGCTGTCCCCCGGCTGGGGCATGGGCCACCATCACTCCAGGCAGGTGCCACTGGCGAGGCTTTGAGTCACCCTTTCCCGCAGGGACCATAGCCTGGACTACCTGGAGTTCCGCCTCTGGATTGGGCTCTGGGTGGCCTTTTTTGGTGTGGTGCTGGTGGCCACCGAGGCCAGTCACCTGGTGCGGTACTTCACCCGCTTCACCGAGGAAGGCTTCTGCGCACTCATCAGCCTGATATTCATCTACGACTCCCTGAAGAAGATGCTGAGCCTGGCAGATGCCTTCCCCATCAACTGGCAGTACCGGCTGGACAACGTCACCTCCTACAGCTGCACCTGCAACTTGTCCAGCCCCGGTGAGCCCAAGCAGCCGTGGGCGGGTGGGGAGCAGGAAGCTGCTGCCCCAGGATCCCACTGGGAACCTGTTGCCTGGCTGGATGGGGGAAGGCGCTGGAGGAGCAGGCTGTTTAATCCCATCCTCACCTGCCTGACCACATTGCACTGTCCTCCACTTCCCTCCGTATAGTCTGTTCACCTATTCCTGCCTCCCGGAACTGCCCAGGACCCAGGCAGGGCAGTACAGGGATCAAGGAGAGCCTTGGCCTGTCTCCTATGCCTCCAGGATAGGGGATGCCAGAGGCTGGAAGGGGGCACGTGGATGGGTTTGCTCTGCAAATTCTAGCCCAGTCTGTAAATCAGGGGCTGCTTTCTGGGGCTTGAAGGCATGACCCTGGAAATGACATGACCCACACTGAACCCCGGAAATGAGACCTACACTCTGTGACAAAAGCATCAGTGCTGGCCAGCCTGGGGTCAGTGGTGCCTCTGAGTGTCTGGCACTTTAGCCAAGCCCTTCACAGAGACATCCCCCCTTGGTGCTTCCCAGGCATCAGCCAGAGCTGGGGTCTCAGAAGTTCCCATGAGGCCCCATCCAGCACCCTGAGCCCTCAAGAAGAGCTTGAGGACCCAGCCTGAGGGCAGCATCATCCCAGTCATCCTGATGGAACCACCACCAATCTGCCCCCCTGTCACCTCGCAGGTCACAGCTCTGCAGGGAATGACACGTCGCTGCCCTCACCCCTGGCCACCTGGCAGGTACAGCCCCTGCTCCCAGGCAGGCAGGTGAGGGGCTGGGGTGGGCCCAAGGCGCCTATGTGTGACCCCTCCTCACCGCCCACCTGGTCCCTGCAGCCTCCTGCCACCCTGGCAGGGCTGAGCAGGACCCAGTGCCTGGATCAGGGTGGGCATCTCCTTGGGACCAGCTGCCAGTACGTGCCCGATGTCACCCTCATCTCCTTCCTGCTCTTCGGGGGCACCTTCCTCTTCTGCGCTGCACTCAAGCGCTTCAGGAGCAGCCGCTACTTCCCTGTGGGGGTGAGCACCTTTCAGCCACCCCAGTGACAAGGCCACCCGTCCCACTGGTGTGGGGATGGCTCTGGGTGCTGCTCCTGGAGCAGCCCTCACCCCAGCCAGCCCGGGCCAAGCCCTCCATCTCCATCTGCAGGTGCGGAAGCTGGTGAGCGACTTCGCTGTCATCCTGGCCATCCTCGCCTCCTGCACTGTTGATGTTTTCCTGGGCCTGGAGACCCCCAAGCTCCTCGTTCCCAGCGAGCTGAAGGTGCCAGCAGGGTGGGCACAGCCCTGTCAGGGTGTGGGTCTGTGCCCAGCACAGCAGCCATCCCACTGTGCTGTCACTGTCCTTCTCCAGCCCTACAGGGGTGCAGGCTGCACTCCAGCAAATGAGAAAGGGTTGAACACAGCTGATCCCACGCACTGTAAATAACCTGGCTCAGTCCTGGACTGTACAGATCACACTGGAGCAAGAGCCACAAGCTCAGCTCCAGGCTTGGGCTTCTCACCCTGGTTGTGGAGCGGGGCTGGCAGCACCCCAGAGCAGCCAGAACTCACCACCACCTCCTCGGGCTCACCATCATCACTGCCCAATGCCACCCTTTCCACCTGCTGTCACAGGCACATGCCCAGCTCCTGGCTTGTGGTGTCCAAGAGCGACACCCTGCTCTGCCACAGCCAGGCTGTCCTTGTGGGGGGCTGGCGGGTCACTCTGCCCAGCAGCATTCCCGGGATGAGTGAAGATGCTCTCCCACTCCCGAGCTGGGGCATCCCTGGGTGCCTGTAGGGCTCCAGCCTGGTCACCTGGGGCTGGTTCTGTCACCCAGCTGCACTGCAAACCCCACAAGTGGGTGGCAGCTGCCATGACCCTTCTGCTCTCCACAGCCCACAAACCCAGCACGGGGCTGGATTGTTTTCCCCTTCGGAGCCAACCCATGGTGGGTCTGCCTGGTGTCCGCGGTGCCTGCTGTCCTCGTCACCATCCTCATTTTCATGGACCAGCAGATCACAGCTGTCATTCTCAACCGCAGGGAGTACAAGCTGCAGGTGAGCAGGGGACAGGGAACAGACAGCACCAGCCAACGGTGAGGACCCAGGTTCTGGCTGAGCCCCATGGAAGCAGCCTAGGGGGAGCAGAACTCCAAACTGGCCAGGAAAGTGGGAAGATGCCCCCAGCCCTGCTGCCTTTTCCCCTGCAGAAAGGAGCAGGCTTCCACCTGGACCTGCTCTGCGTCTCCCTGCTGATGGTCGTCACCTCTGTCACTGGCCTCCCCTGGTATGTCTCAGCCACTGTCATCTCCCTGGCACACATGGAGAGCCTGAGGAAGGAGAGTGCAACCTCAGCCCCTGGCGAGCACCCCGAGTTCCTGGGCATCAGGTAAACAAGCCTGGGCCCCCTCTGGGGAACCCCTTGCCCACGGCTGTGGAGCCAGGGGACAGGGACATGCCCACGCTGTCCACCAGACCTGGCTTCGGGGATCTCCCCAGAGCTGACCCCTTTCCCTGTGGCCATCAAAACTGCAAAGAGCAGAGACCCTGGTGGCCAGGAGGGCAGGTAGGGGGGCAGGTTCCCAAGGGACCCCGGGCACCTGTGACACCTGTGCTACCACCCACAGGGAGCAGAGGCTGACAGGCCTGGCTGTCTTCACCCTGATGGGAGTCTCTGTCTTCATGGCCCCCGTGCTCAAGGTAGGAAGCCTGGCTGGGGCGGCCTCTTTTCCTGGGCAGGGGGTGGCTGTACCCTGCAAGGCTGGGGGGTTCCTCACCCTGACCCATCGAGGCAGCACAGGCAGGGAGCTGCGCCCTGTGTGGGTGTGGACTGCACCAAGGGTTTGTCCCCAGTGTCACAGGCGGGCTGGCACACAAGACTCTGTGGCCCCATGTCACCTGTCCATCCTTCCCAAGTGTATCGGGGTCCTCGTGCTCCCCAAACACACCCCACCACTACCTCTCCCCACTGCCACATCGATGACCTGGCTGCTGTTGGCTTTCACCTGCTGCCACTGCCACGCTAGGAAAAACCCCTCCAGTGGCCCTGCATTACCTGTGGGGGTCTTTTTCCTCGACCTCTTTCCTCACCTCTGAGGCTGGTCTTGTACAGCCTTCGACATGAGGCCCTTCCCAGCATTCTCACCTCCAAAATGGGTTTGATGGAAGAGCTGTTAGATGGATCAGGAATTGGTTGGATGGTCATGTCCAGAGATTTACAGTCTGCAGCCCAATGTCCAAATGGAAACTAGAAACAAGTGGTGTCTTCCAAGTGTTCCTACTGGACAAATACTTTTTAATATCTTCATCAAAGACACACATAGAGGAGGGAGCACGTTTGCAGATGGCACCAAGCTGAGGGGCAGTGACACACCTGGGGGGTGGGATGCCATCCAAAGGGACCGTGGAGGAGGACATGGGCTCATGTGAACCTCAGGTGGTACAAAAAGGGAATAAAGGAGGCACAGGCTGTGGACACACATGCAGGCTTTCACATGAGAGGACACTGAGCAGGCACGGACCCCAGGGAACAGCCCTGCTGATCCCTCATCCCACTGCCTTGCAGCACATCCCGATGCCGGTGCTGTACGGGGTGTTCCTGCACATGGGGGTGACGGCGCTGAACAGCATCCAGGTGAGGGAGGGCTGCTCTGGGAGGGGGTGCTGTTTTGGGGAGGAGAGGGTTTGCTCAGCAACAGCTGAGCCTGGGTTTTAGCTCTATGTGGTGTTCAGCCTGGCACGGAGCTGTCTCCCACCAGGCCTGGGAGGGAGAGAGGGACCTTTTTAGGGCAAAGGAAAGGGAAAAGGAGGGCTCTGGGATGCTGAGGAGCAGGAGAAATTTGTGCACTGATGGATCAGGTGGTTTGGGAGAAGTGGGACCAGTGGATAACACAGACTTGCTCTCAAAGCCACAGGGATTTCCTCACCTGGGAGCTGCAGGCAGAGCTGGGACATGACAATCCTTTGGTTCTGGTATTGCTGCTCATGTGCCAGTTCTGTTCTTCTCCCGAGAAACCAACCGAGGGGAAAAAAATCCCCATTCCAGAATTATCTACACCACTTTTTCCTCTAAATAGCACAGTTTCCTTGCAATTACCCTGCTCTGGATAACAGGCTGGGAAACTCCCACCCTCCCTCCCTTGGGAAACCCAGAGCTTCACTCTGGAGGAGGCTGCAGCAGCTTCCTGTGAAGTGAGGGGGATCAAGGGCTGTTATCTCTCAATTAACCCTATAAAGGCAGCTAGAGTTCTTTCTAGAGGTCTGCCTGGAAAGCGCTCCCCTGGCCTGGGGTGGTGGGGGTACCAGGACCCCTGGTCTGGCAGACAAACTCACAGGCCCAGGCATCAGCTGGGGGTTAGCATGGACGGGAGGAGGGCTGAACTGCAGAAATGATGGCGAAACCCCATCCTGCTGGCCCTGGTCCCAACAGGGAGGTGGGTGGGTAGCTGGACAGGTGTGACCCACCTGCCATCCTCTCGCCACAGCTCATGGACCGTGTGCGGCTGCTCCTGATGCCAGCCAAGCACCAGCCAGACCTTGCCTACCTCCGCCACGTGCCCCTGCGCCGGGTGCACCTTTTCACCGTCGTCCAGCTGCTCTGCCTGGCCCTGCTCTGGGTTCTCAAGTCCACCGTGGCCGCTATCATTTTCCCAGTGATGGTATGCCACCCCTTGAATCAGCAGCACCGCTTTGCTGCTGGGCTGGGCACTGCCCACCCCTGCCCTGAGCATCCCCGGGCCCGGCACGGTCCTTTGGGAGGGGACATGGGCGCTGGCCGGTGGTGCATGGGGGTGCTCAGACACCCAAAGGCTGGCAGGGACCCTCCAGGGCCACTGCGTGGCTTTGCCACCAGCCTTCACACCCTGGGGCTGTCACCAGAGGCTGAGCGTCACTGCCGGGCAAGTATGGTCCCCTAAGGCCAGGAGGGATGACCGGCCACCACCCTGGCATCTCCTGGGGTGACAGAGGGATGTGACAGAGAGGTGCTGGCTGTCCCCCGGCCCCAGCGCTGCTGACCCGTGCCCGGCCCGGCCGCAGCTGCTGGCGCTGGTGGGGATCCGCAAGGGGCTGGAGCGCATCTTCTCCCCGCACGACCTGAGCTGGCTGGACGGGCCCCTGCCCGCGCCGGGGGCGGCGGGGACACACCCGCGGGAGCGGCCGGAGCAGGGGAGCAGAGCCGAGGAGGTCGGTGCTGCCCTGGGAGCCTCGCTCGGCCACAGCCGCCCCGGGGGCCGGGGTGGGCGCCCGGGGTGGGCGCGGTGCCAGCCCCGAAACCTCTGCTCCCCCCACAGTGCGAGCCGATGCAGCGCCCGGGACCGCAGATCAACCTCTCCGTGAACTAGGCCGGGGCGCGGCCCGGGGCTGAGGGGGCGTCGGCCCGGGCCGGGGGTCGCAGGGCCCCAAAGCCCCCGAGGGGCCCCAAAGCCCCCGGGCCACGTGGCCGCGCGGTGACGTCACCGTGGGCGTGGCCGNGGGGGGGGTGGCGGACGGAGCGGAGAGCCAGGCCGCCCAGCCTATGGCGGCCCGCACCCGGCAGGGGGCGGGGCCGCGGGGAAGGCGTGCCTTTCGCTTTGATTGGCGGCTCCGCCACCCAATCACCGCTCGGGACAGGCGGGCGTGTGACGGCGTCTCGCGCTGACGGAGTCCTTCAGAGGGGTTCGAAGGGGAGGCGGGCCACGAGCACGCAGGAGCCAATCGGGAGGCGCCAGACGCCGTGCGTTGTGAGCGATGTGCCTTTCGACCAATCAAAACCGTGATTCCTGGATGCGCTTTGATCGACAGCTCGTTTGCCCCATCGGCGCCCG
>VZTG01005240.1:72576-172480 GCA_013397845.1 Melanocharis versteri | reverse complement strand
GAGGATGTGTCGTGACCTCAAGGAGCGGCTTCCACCTGGGAGCAGGTTTGGAGGGGGAGGCGAGGTCCTGCAGCCGACGGAGAACAAAGTGAAGCCGTCAGCCCCGCTGTTGCTGCCCTGGACTCGGGGTCCCCAGGCACGGCTGAATTCCTGTAGATATAGCTATGCACACACGCTTTTATGCAATAGAAATATTTCTTACCCAACAAAATGGAAGAGGGTAATGGAGGTGTCTTCCTTTGATCTTCCAAACCTGCGGAGAGGTTTAAAGGGAGGGTGTGGAGGAGGGACGAGGGCCTTATCCCAACCCAAATGGAGCGTTGTTGGACCTGTAAACTGGCATCTAATGCTGCTTTATGTAGCCTAGGGAGAGAAGACAAATGAAGGCTTTTATCTGTCACTGCTGCACCAAAGGGTGAATCTTCATTCCTGAGCAGTCTCTTAGCAAAAGATGGGATCACAGCTGCATCACAGTCCTTACACAGTTTTAGTGGAAAGCAGGAGAAAGTGGCTACTGCTTGCAGGCTTTTTGCAGCTCCTTTGAGCTTCTGCAGGAGGAAGAAGATAGCCAAGGTGATACATACCATTTTTAATTGGGAGGCCAAGCAAGTGTACTTCAGGATGTGTCCTTGTTCCTTCTGAAGAGATGGAAGGAGGGGAGCCTGCACTCATCCTCCTGTGGATGGATTTTTTGCCTTCTGTTGATGGCCGTCTTTTGTCCAGCCCTCCTGAAACCTGAACCAGGTCTTATCTGAATAAAAAAAAGTGATTAAACTGATGCAGATCCACATTTGCATTTTGCTCATGACCACCTAAGCTACATTAGAAGTGGCGCTAACAGCAGGGTGTTTAGCTAACCTCAAAATCTAATGATCAGGCAGATGAGCAGTTGTATGTAAATATTCCTTGTGTGATTGGTGTCCTGGACGTACACAGTCAATCCCATATGGAATTAGGTGTTCCAGTACATACCTTTTTTGGGGAGCTGGAAGACCTACCATAGATAGAGTAGGACACAGGTAATCAATGAGTGTCTGCTCTCTAGAAGGTCTTTTATGGCACATCTTAATGTATCTTTGAAGATACAAAGCAGTAGCTACAGAACCTGGAAAATGATGGGAAGTGAGCTATATCAGGGTGTTGGTGGCTCTTTACAAGGTGAGCAGAGTCCTACTTTGAAAGCTTATCCCTTTTGAACCCACCCCATCATTTAAGGGATGTGAAGATTGGACAGCTAGGGTGTTTACTAAGCACTCTTTTGACTAATAGCAAGTATTAGGAAAGACAGCTTATTATAAATAATGTGTCTGGGAGGTTGGCATTGAGGTCAAAAAAATAAAGGTTCCCAAACAGCTGTTAAAGTTAAATGATTCGTTTGAAAAACTGGGGGAAAGTTCATTATTTAAAATACAGAATAGACTAAATTAATTGGAATTGAAATACTTGAAGTTTTCCAGCACACACGGAGAGGAGGTGGGCTAATCTCAAAGCTGAAATTGCCCGGGGAGTTCTTCTGTCTTGTGTTTCTGGTTGTGGAGAGTTACCTGGGGAAGAAGCATGGGTGGGAAGAATGTGCCTAGGCTGGGCTACATTGCTAGGAGCACCAAGGGGGAATTTTTTTTTTTTCATTTTTTTTTCTGAGAGCTAAGGAAGCACCTGTTGTCAGTAGTGGGTGTTTCTCTTTGTTTGTTTGTTCTCTTTTCTTTTTTGAGCAAAGAAAAGGCAGTTAAGGTCCAGGGATGGAACAGCACAATTCTTGAACAGCGCTGCTTTGAGAAGCCAGTCAGTCACTGTTTGGACTGTGGTCTTGTGCCATGAGTCACTGATTTGGGTGTATGCCTTCAGCTATTACCAGTGGGTGGAATTAGTGAGAACTAAAAGGGAGAATTAAAAATGAAAAAAAAAAAAAAGTGAGTTTTTGCCATGCTGCCTTGATCTCTACTCTTCTCTCTACTTTCGAAGCCATAAAAATAATGGTACAATATTCTGTAGGCTCTGCTGCGTGTCTGCAGTGGTATTTAGGTTTTGTATCCTTGTATTAGTCTGAGTTTAATGTGCTAAAATAATTGGACTGGTCAAAATGGCAAACTAGTTAAAAAAGAAAATCATCAGGGGAGTGCAGGACAAAGAGTGTAATGAAGCATTTATCTAGAGAATGAAAAGAGCAATATATTTTAACCTAACCTTTTTGAAAATATATTGCATTTCTTAGATCAGATCTCCAAGCACTTTACAGTGGAGAGTACTGTCCCCATTTTACAGGTGAGGAAGGTGTGCCCCATTTATCCTGGCTTGCAGAACTGGGAGAAAATCAAAGGTTTCTGGTTTCCTAGCTCAGTGCCTGCCTATGGTAGTGACCAGGCTCTTGGCTGGGGAGCCAAGGACTGAAGTGGATCCTCTACAAATGAGTTGCATTAAGTCCACAAGGTGAAATTTAAATGCAGCTGTGCAGAATATTTTCTAGAATTACCAGTTAAAATTATCACATGCAAATAGGAACAATTGCAAGCTGAAGCACGTCTTTGGGCACGGAGGGACGAGGCCAGGAGGTTTGCACTATTCCTGTGTAAAACAGGCTGCTGTGGATCTCTTGGGTGCCTGGAGAAACTTCCACCACTGGCTGCAGCCTGAGAAATGAGGTGGTTTTGACCTCAGTGCAAATAGTTGCTTAGTTGCCTTCTAAGCTTGATCAGGGTGTGAACACAGCCTGCAACTTGTTTAGAGTGAGATTTTTGGTGTGACTTTAAGTGTATTATTACCACTCCTTGTGAATTTTGCTGGCACTTACAGTGGTGCCAAAGGCACGAGCATTAAACAGCCTCCTCCACCCTGGCTGTGAGGGCTGTAGGTCAAGGTGAAGGTGTGCTGGGAGGGCAGTGCTGATTAGTGCATGTCCATGGGGGTCTTTGTTGGCCACAGAACGTGCAGGTCCTCATCAGAAACCCTCCCAGCAGCAAAGTGTGGCAGGCAAGAGTTGAAGCAGGTGATAAATGTGGCTGTGTTAGTGCTCGGGGACGGCGCGTTTGCTGAGCTGTTGTAAATCAAGCAGCAGAATCTGGCCGTGCTGACAGAAGTACCAGGGCATCTGGGAGCTTGGTTCAGTAAGTGGCTTTTGGCAGTGAGTGTACAAATGTAGCAAATCTCTCCTGTTCTGTAATTCAGGGCTTTGGAGGCCTTCAATGACAACTGGAGCTCACCCAGCCCTTGGCTATGGAGTCAGCTCAGCTCTCGGCTTCCCTCTCCTGAGCTGCCTCCACCAGCTCGCCTTACTTAAGCCTGTACCTATTGCATAAGCCTCTGGGGATATTTACATAAAGCATAATTAAAAATCAGACATAACATACCTCCTACAAGGAGTAGGATGAGTAGTTGAATGGCATGCACTCCAGAGCAGTTCAGTACCTGGAGATTTTGTCTGCCCCCACCCCGTCCCTGCAATCTGAGGTCTCTTAATTTTTAAATTGGATTTGAAATTCAGAGTAAATACGTAGTTTGTTTCAGATTAGCAGTGTCGTCTGTTAAAGTCATTGCTGCATTGTTGAACCTTCCTAACATGGATCTGCTTTGTAAATGGTGTGCACAATGCATCTTTTGACTTCTGAGGTTAATGTAATGCTCGGACACTTTAGTTTTCATTGTATTAGAAACAATGTAAATAGCAGCATTTTCTTTACCATAAGGAATAGAAATGCAAAAAGTGGATGCAAATTCAGGTAGATAGTAATAAGCAGAAACGCCTTTTCTCTGAAAAATGTAGGTTTCAGTCTAGCAGTTGATGTTTTTTCTTTTGACAAGCTCTTTCAAAGTTGAGGAGGTAAGAGATGGAAGAAAATGTAAAATTTTCTTCCAGGAATTATTCACTGATTAGAAAACATTAAGGGATAACATATTCAGGTTTCCAGAAGTATTGAGGTGACTCTTCAGGATGCAGAGAGCTGGTTAGTAGGGTGTTCATTTATTCCCAGTCTGATTAGGCATCTAACTTCCAGAAAAATCATGGTAGATATCTCAGTAACTTTGCAAGTCTGGCCTGTGGTAACCAGAACCAAGCAGTGTAGTTATAGTTCATCCTGTTCAATAACATTTTACAGTGAACTGGTTTCTAAGGTTTCTTGCAGAACTTGGGTCTCCCTTTAGTGCAGCTTGACCCAGTTGAGTACATGACCTAAAATAAATGTCAGCAACTGTTTTCTAATGATAGGTGTAGAAAGTAAAGATGTGAAATACTACTGTATAATTACATAAATATGCAGTGCAACCCCTTGGTAAGGAGAGATTTGCCAAATTTAGCAGAACATCTATATTTAGGTACAAATTTGCACATAGGTTTCACCAGTCAACTAGTTACAGTCTGGTGGGGGGTGGGAAGGGTTGGTTTGAGCATTAGTTGTGAATCTTGGGTTCTTGTGTTCTGATTTAAATTGGGGCTACCCAGCTGCTCTCCTGTGGGCTTGATATTGGGCTGCTCTTCTGTCTCCTTTTCCTTGCCTTGGAGGATGCTGAAATCCAGCTGGAAGGACAGCTGGATGGTGCCGTGGGGACATTGTCCTCTGCTCAGAGCTCAAACCATCCCTGCAACATTCGCGTGACAGAAGGGACAGTGTGGAGGGAAGGGGAATACACAGGCACTCCTTTTTCTGTGCACACGTGTGGCCTGGCCTTTAAAACTGGGAGCAGCTCCAGGGCTGAACTGGGGTGTTTGTTGGAGTTCACAGCTGGGGCTCAGACCCTGCGGGTGAGGAGGCTGCAGAGCTTCCATCTTAGGTCATTTTGAGTTCTTGTAGCATATCTGAAGATTCCTTTAAAATATTAAGCTGTTGTTGGGGCATAAAAATGATTCTTGGATTCGAAACAGAGAAAAGTCTTGACTTTTATGGAGAAAGGAACCTTTCTTAGGTTTCTCTCCCACTGAAAACTTCATGAAGCTAGAAACATAACTCCTGCATCTTGTCTGAGGACTCTTTGCAGCACTGTTTAAGTGAAGATGTGAAGCCTCACTCTCCAGCAGGGTGCTTCCATTTGTCTCCTGTGGTTGCTTTCTTCCCCAGCAGCAGCCCATGTGCCATGCAAACACCAACCAAAGGCCTTGTGCAAACCTTGTCTTCCTAGTGGGAATGGCCTGCTGGGATGGGATACTGCAAGCAAACTTCAGAAATCAGTGATTTGTGCAAGTACTTAGGTAAATTTAGGAGATTTTGGAATATGCCTGGTCACAGAGGTTATCTCAAATAGAAACTGTCTTGCTGATACCTCAGGTGACCTTGGTCTGTGATAAACTAAAGATTACTTTAACTTTGAAATGATACAAATACTTCTTTTTTGTAACAACAGACTGCAGTAACAAGGTTGCAACGTTTATGGTATGAAACCATGCTGCCTCTGACAAAGGGGAGTACAGGTGAATTAATATTTGGATTTAAGGGTTCATTTAATTAGGATGATATGCTATAGTTCATAATATACACAGATATATATTGCAATTGAATACAGATAGTTTGAGGTTTTTTTTCCCCAACAAGTAGTTATCCCTTTTTGTTGTGAAAGTGCAGAGGTTTTATTTTGCTTATTTTTGGAGGAATGCTGAGCAAGTGAAATTTATGGAAATGCATCCTATTATAGGATAGTATCTTCTTTTTGCTCTTGCAACTCATTACTTAAGAATTTTTTTCTTATGTAATGTTGGTTATTTGACAGTTTCATAAAATACCAGAAAATTTTCTCAGTTTTTGCAGTATTGTGTATCTTCTGCTCAAGTGCAGGTAGAAAACACTTATTATGGTAAAACATCAATAAAAGAATTGGTTCTGTGCTTGATCCTGTTACTTCTTTCCTGCTTTTTGTGAGATGAGACCCTTTACTCTCTTTTGTCTTTTGCTTTCAAGAGGGAGTCAAGATTTTTTTTTAAAGCATTTTTATATTTAGCTTTTCCAAAGCATCCCAAAATCTGTAGGAAAAGTGCTGTAGATTGAGAGGGGTTACTTGCAGTTGAATTATGATCATGTGTTTGTCCAGATGCTGGTGGTAGCTGAGAAGAGACAAGTGTGGCTGGCCCTTCTGGCCAGGAGAGCTTTGCAAAGGTACCTAGCTGCATACCCATCCTGCAGGAAAAAAATTTAAAAAAAAAGGATGTTTTATTAGCTGATGGACATTGGGCCATCAGAACGTCGTCTCCCACGTTTTTAACATTTCATGTTTTAGCATTAGGTTTTTGCTGGGTCCCTAAGTTATTCTCCCTTGCTTTCAGTAAAACACAGGGATTACTAATTAACTAAGATTTTCTTTTAGGAAAATCCCTAAACCTGTTGAACTTTTCCCTTTCGAAAATCATGAATTAAGCTAACAGTGTCACATGGCAGGTAGATAGTAAGTCAGTCGTGTTTCAGACCAAGGGAAGAGGGGAGATCAGCATTTGGGGCTGAATTAATCTGCTTCCAAACTGTGATCCTCAGATGTGGTGACTTTTGAGCATCACCTCTTTAGACTTTGTGTTCTTCCATAGCCTGCAAGGGAGCCATGGAAAAGGGAGTCTCTCACGTGGATGCTTGACATTTAGGATTTCTTAGGATAAATCCAACGGCTTAGATAAATGTCTATCTTTTCATTGTTTTTATAAAATAGTTACATTTTTAAGCTGTTGTACTGCTACATTTTGAATTTTCAGTGGATCATAGCTTAGCCAGGGCTCTCTGATAGCTTCTTTGAAATGACTAAGTGATGGCTCAGGAGTTACACTGGGGTTTCTGCTGCTTTGGCAGTAGGACAGCATGCACAGACCTGTTTATCCAGGCCTTGAAAAGAATAGCTGCCTCTAGCTTGTGCTCTGAGAGGGGCAGAAAGCCCAGGATGATTTTCAGTTTGCTGTAAGCCTCTAGATAACTTAATTAGTCACTTTAAATGTTGAGACTCCTCTGTCTGAAATGTATAGGTTGGCCTGGAAACAGATGATTGAATTACTATTGTATTCAAGATCCACTTGCGTGATTTTTTTTTCTCTTCTCTTTAGGCATTGTCCCCTTGGATTGAAAAGAGATCTTAAAAGGTCATTTCCAAGAAGGTGGCTTAGAATATTTCCCATCTTGGTTGGGTGTGAGCTTTTACATCAGCAAACAAATGCATCTATTCATCTTCTGTCTTAAAAGTTGCCTTCACTTTGTTTTAATGCCTGGGATTTAATACTTGAGCAAGGACACCATCCTGAAAGCCCTGGCTAAATTGATGCAACAATTCTGTTTTATATTCTAGTAAATCAGAACACTGAATTATGCCAGCTGTTTCTTGGTTTGAGGTGAGGAAAGAAGAGGGGCTCATTCTGTGGGAATATTAGATAGGAAAAAAACAGGTGAGGAGGGAATCCTAGAGCACATGGGGAAGATGGAGCACCGAAACCATGATTTAGAGTGAACTGAGATAGAATACATGAAAATAAGGAGTGCTTGGTGCAAGTGGTACTTATTTTAGTGAAGTTTCCTGGTCTCCATTCAGAGGTTTTCTTTGGTATAAAGTATATGTCAAGAATTGGCACTTGATTTACTGGGATTGATGTGAATTTTGAGTAAGCGTCAATTGTCAGTTCCAGTTCTTTAAGTGACAGCTCCTTGCTGCAAAAGGTTGTTTTGTACATGGGGAAAATATAATTATTTTTGTTTATCAGACATCGAATATGGGATAGCTACAGGCTGGTTTTAGCAGTTCTTTGGGTTTTTTCAGTAGTTACTGAGATGAGCAAAGCTTTCTTTTCTGCTCTACAGAGAAACTTTGTAACACTGCCAGTTTCTTGTACCAAGAGGAGTCAACCTGTGTGCTCTGTGCCTTAATTCTGTGAAGGTTAACAGAGTGCAATCATGTTGCTTCTTGTTGCGAAACAGTGTTTTAATAAAAATAAATCGTAGTCTTCTTGTTTCTGGAAGATCCATAGATCAGACAGCTCTTTCCAGAGGCATGTGGTGAGGGGTAGTTTGTAGTATTCAGAACTACTTAAATGGCCTAGTGTCAGTTCTCAGCTTGAGAGAAATCAGGTAAGTGGTTAAATTGACTTGAACCATTTGACAGCTGCTTGTCCAGGAATGTCTGCTTATGGTTCAGAAGGAGTGCAAGAAAATTGAAAACCAGGATCGGCAATCTCTGGAAAGGAAGAGTAGTACTATAAAACATTAATTCTGATTTATTCTTTTATCTGCATGTTTCAAATAACAGCTGTAATTTTGAGAACTGACTGGTGACCTGGGGTGCCAGGCTTGAGACCCTGTATTGGAATAGCCATAAAGATGTCAGTCCTTGCTCACTGCCTGCTGTCTCTCCCATCATTTTAGCCAGCTCGTGTGGTAACACGTCAAGAACATTGTGTTTTGTGTATGGATGTTGGACTCATGGCCCACACTGTGTGTGAAGGCCTTTCCTTGTCTGCAGGGACAAATCAGGAGGTTGTGTCCACCTGTATTTACACTGTATCTATAGCAGCCTCTGCAACACGAACCTGTTCTGAAATGAGCTCACCACAGCCCAGATCCTATAGCTGCTTGTTTCATTAGCTGGTAATTGCTTCACATCTATTGGAATAAAGGCTGTCCTTTAGATAATCCTGCCTCCAGTCAGTCAGCTTCCTATTGCAATCAGAGCTAAACAGATTTGCACCCCTTCTCTCCCCACCCTCCCAATCCAATGCCCTGCCTACGGAGCTGCTGCTGCAGGTGCTGAGCACTGACAGCTCCACTTAAAGGTGGAGCCGTGGTCAGGTTTTTGGCCTCACAGGGAGCTGAGATGATCTAATGCCTTTCTGTTCCCAGAGGAATGATCTTCCAGCTTGCCAGACCCATTTGTAAATCCATGAAATTCAGTAAAGTGGTAGAAAATTGTTTTCTCCCTTTTTGATGTGTTAAAGCAACCTCTGAAAGTGTCTGACTTGTCACAAGGTGAGCAGTGACTGGAAATGATGCTTCAGGTATTTTATGCTCCCCGTGGAGGTGCTGATGTCCCTGAGCACCCTGTACCCCCCTGGGCTGACAGGACACTGTAATCACAGCATCCATAGTGCTGGACAATGCTCTCTGGGTGATTCACAGGTCGTGGTGCCTTCTCTCTTCTTGAGCTGGAACTTTTTTTTTAAGTGGAAGAAACTGTCTTCAGAAATTACAGCTCAAGCCAAACAGAGAGTGTATGGTTTTATATCATTAATTATGTCTGAATTGATGTTCCCATTGATTCTATGTTGTTTCTAGGTACTGACTCTAGAGTACTTCCCTGAAATGTTTATTTTCTTTCTCTAGCTTTGAAGTGCCAAGAAAGGACAGTGTCCTGAGACCTCACTGAAAGGTTTTGTGAAAATACACACGTTAGTGTGTGACTTTTTTCTCTTCCTTTACTCTGTCTCTTGAAACTGAAATGGTTATGCAGGAATGCACCTTAAGCAGGTGCAAAAATGTTTGGCTGGGCTGGCAGGGGAAGAGTGATGAAAAGTGCATCTTCTGGTAAATCAAAACCAGGCCTTTTAGTGGTAAGTCCACACCAAGGGGGTGGTGCTGCACTTGTTGCAGGGAGCATTTAAGAGTGTCATGCCCGGGACAAAGTCCTTCGCTTTACTCTCTCCTTGGAATAATTATGGTTTTAAAGCTGACATCCTTTATATGTGGAATTTAAAGGGGTTTGATGTCAAATTTGAAATACAGACTAATTTTCAGTCTTAACTTAGTGCTATGTCCTATCACTGTTCCTCAAAACTTTTAGAGCAGGATTGCAAGTATTAATCCAGTATTGACATTCGCTTTGATAAAGGACATGACAACATAAACTGTTGGAGATTGGGTTTATCAGACAAATCTACAAGAACTTCCTAGTGAGATCCTAATACAGCATTGCCCATGTTGTTAATTACGGAGTGAAAATGTCCAAATGGAATTACAGAAGTAATTAGGAAGGGTTTCCTAACACAAAAGAGAAATTCAGGTAGTCATTTATTTGCATAAAAAATAGGAGTTTAGGAGTCCCAGTCAAGAGCTTGGGTCCTCATTATTTGCTAACACTCCACAAACAGAGCAGAAAGTATTGTTACCCCAAAAACGTGTTCATAGCTCAGGGGGTTCCTGGAAAATACAAGTTCAAGGAAATAATTTAACAGCACCTTTCTCTTTCCTATCAACACTTTTTGTAAAGATAGTGTTCCCAGGAGCACTAGCGTGGCACGAATGGAAGGAGAAGGTAGAAGGAGCTGTCTCTGCTGCTGCCTTTGCCTGCAGGAGGAGGAGAGAACGGTGCTCTACAGCTACCCAGGAAGCTTTTCCATCGTCTGTAGCCTGTCAGGAACAGGCTATTTGTGAGCAGGTCCAGGCTATTCTGGGAAAAGTACTTTGCAGTAGTGCAACATAAGGAAGATCAGTTTAGATTTAATATTAGAAATGTGTTGTAACCCTGCACGTCATTGTCCATCTCACCAGAGCTGCCAGTGTTTGTGGTGATGTTGGTGCCTGCAAAGTCCCTTTGCATCCCCCTGACCTGCAGTAAACTCATTCCTGGTGTTAACACATAAACACTGCTGGAGTTGAGGCGACATAGCTGCGATGTAGCTGCTCTGGAGGGAGGAACCAGGGCTGTAACTGGATCTGCAGAGCTGCAGTGCTTGGCAGAACTTCAGGCAAGGTCCATCCTTGCTGTGGAGGAGCACGAGACACACGGTGTGGTGAAGCCCTGCCCTCCAGTCCCGTGCAGCTTCTTGGGTTTTGGCTGGGGAGGTAAATTGTTTTGGCAGTTAGAATAGTATCTTGAATCCATGTGTTCCTAATGAGCCTTCCCAAGTAAGATGCTTATTAACTGCCCAAAGCAGCTCGCAAAATAATCCAAAAATAGCACAGTGACTGGTTACTCTATCACTTTGCTGCAGATCTGATTAGGATAGAGCAGAGTGCCTAAATTTTGCCACATGAGCAGTGTATTATGTCTTCCAGGAATGCTAACATGAAATACGTTTGGTGTTTTTACTTGCTTGTTTTGATTTTTAGTGAAGTTCATTTTTTGTTTAAAAAGCCAAATTCGTTTGATATATTTGGGATAGTTTGATTTTTTTTAAAAAAAATATTAATATGTGATCATTGTAGGTCACTTCCATTCACAAGAGACATCTGATCAATTAGGTAATTTCTCACTCTGCTATTAGTGGTAAGATGTCCAACTGTTCATTCTCTCTAGCTTTGTCTTATTGTATGAGAAACTGCATTGATTTACAGAAATGTCAGACGTTCTGACTTGAAAATACATTGAAGTTTGTTCTGGGAGACTGGCGGTGGTGCAGCTATTTTAACATTTTGCATATGGATTTTCAGTATTTTCACACTCAAGTTATATTTGTATTGTGGATATGTTATTAAGCTCTTACTAAAAATCAAAACAAAACCTAAAAATTGATGCTCAACACGTGCAATAATAGTGAAAGCATCTGCCTTCCTGTGATACAAAACTATGATGAAAATATTGTATAGGAAAGAAGATTTTTTTTGGTGAGATTTTAAATGTGTAAGGTCTCTGGAAGTACAGTTGCTGTTGTAAAGAAGAGCTGAAAGGCAGGAAGAGTTGAAAAGAGTGGTGAAAAGAGCAGACTACACTAGTACTACCCAGCTTGTATTCTTAAGTAAAAACTGTGTGTGTAATTCAGTTTAATTAGTAGTGTTTGCACAATCATTGTTAAAAAGACAGACTTGTTTAGAGGTTCCTGTAAAGAAAATTTATTCCCTGTGAGGGGGAGAGAGGTTCCTTGCAAGCTGAGTGTTTGTGAATGGTGAATTAACACTGATTTAGGTTCAAGAGGTGCATTGTTGCCTGTAATACCCAGTAAATATATCCCAGAGAGCTTGGGCTGGCAGCAGTCGGGGAGAAAGTGGTCCATATCTTTCCCAAAGTGTCAAAACCAGGAAGTTATAGAATTTGCAGCAGGACAGCTTCTGGCAGGTTGCAGCAAGGCTGCTGTGCTTCCCTTTGGCTGAGGATTGCCTGGCTCTTCCCAAAGCTGAACCCTGAGGCTTGCCAGGAGCCGCTGAGTGTTTCTGCAGTGTTTGTTGTTCTCAAGTGCAGTTGTTTCAGTGGTAGGTGACATTTTTACCCCTTTTGGTATGTCCTCAAAAGAGAGGACTGCTGTTAAATGTAGTGGTGTAGTTGACAAAGAAAAATGTCCGTAAGCATCTAATAAAATTCCTCATATCTAGTTCTCAGCTGTATATAATGAATGGTCATGTACACACAGTGGGATTTTCTGCCCTTCACCAGATCACACAAACGTGTTGCAATAGGAATAATATTTCCATCATATAAGTGCCTCATGTAGTCTTGTGGGAAAAAATGAAAAACGCTGAAGTACTCATGTAGGTAAGGGTGAATTTTCCCAGAAGTCAGCTTTGCATCAGAACTCATGAAAGCTCATGAAAGCAGGGAGTCCTTAAGCTGGCTATGGACTAACCTGGAATTTGAGTTCTGCTGTAGGGATACATTTTGCTGTGAGTTGTAAATAGCTCTTCTTTGTTTGTAGTACAGATGTGTATCAATGGTTTAGGTCGCTAATTTTCTGCTTGTTTAATGTTCAACTCTTTCTTGCAATGACAGTTCTCTTATTTTAGAACTGTTGCCTAGACTAACCTAGAAATCTTGCTTCTCTGAGCGCCAAATCAGAGCCTGCTGCCTTACCTTTAATATTTGTGTCTGGCACACAAGATCTACTTTCTGTAAGCTGGCTGGGATCATAAATTTCCACTGAGATGTGGACCTCTTTTTCAGTGTTCCTAAAAAGTAATATTTGCTTCCCGATTCCCATTATATTCCAATGTTGGCATTTCCCTGGCACGCAGGGCTGGCTTGGACACCAGGGGATAGTGTTACAGCCATTTACATATCAAAAAGGGGAAGAAACGAAGGAACCCAAGTTGCTCTTGAATAGCAGTGCTCTGTGCTGCTCCCAGATCCTGTTAACATTGTTCACACAATGGAGCACTTAATGAATTTGCAGATGGCCTGATTTGATTTTTTTTTTGAAGTATAAATTTTCCCTTTCCAGGGGAAACGAGATAGTAGTTTTCTGCTGGGGTGAGAAAAATAGGGAGAAGTATTTTGGGGAAAACTGAGAAAGGAAAATGAGACTGGGGTATGAAGTGGGAGAGGGCAGCAGTGGCTGAGGAACAGGAATGTCTCTTTTCTACGGCAAATCTAAGGCACCAATAGTGTTGGTACAGATAACAGACAACATCTAATTATGAAATAGTGTTTCTGTCTTAAAATATTACTGAAAATAGAGGAAATTATGTCTGAGCTTGGGAGATTCTGAAGCGCAGCTCTGCTCTCATTAGAGTGTGAGTCAGGTATCCTCCTTGTTTACTCTGGCAAGCTGTCATAAAACTGCAGTGTGTTATGTTGAGTAATTCCATGGGCTTGTGTTCAGAGGTCACGTGGGGCACTGGTGGGACAGCATTATTGCTGCTTGGTTGGAATACCTGCCTGCTTAATCGTTCTGCAGATCTGTGCTTGTCCAGAAAGCACTGCAGACTGGGGTAATGCTGAGTGCCAGCTTGGAGACAGATGTTTTGGTGTTGAGTTTTGGTCAACTCCTGTGCTCCTGCTCAAAACAAACAAAATCTTTGTTCCACCTCTATTGAAATTACTTTTAAAAGAGAAGTGAAAGGCATCTTGGGAAAACATTCCATCTTTCCCTGGCACTCAGATAGGTCCAGCTGTACCAAAGTCATTACTGGTGGCTTTTATTAATAACATGGGAGATGAGCTTCTGGTGACAAAGACATTACAGCCTCTTGTGGCTGCCTGCTTGGGTGGTTAACTGTGCAAACATGCATAACACTTATTCAATACTTAATCTGAGTTCACCTTGCTGTATTTAAGGTGGTTTAAATGGTAATTTTTGCAATATTTTTTCTTTTTGTGGGTTTTTTTCCTTTGGTGATTTTAACTACCTCTTCGGTGAGCTGACCAGATGTTTTTTGCAGTTTTGTTCTATGTTCTTGGCAATTAAAACACAATTATGATAGTACAGTTAGATTATTTTTGTGGGATTTTTTTGGGTAGTATTTTAGATTTACTTTATATCTTCGAAAATGGTAAAATTGTTTTTCTAACTTGGCAAACAGGTTGAATCATTTATTTTGGACCAAGAAGATCTTGATAACCCAGTGCTTAAAACCACATCGGAGTTATTCTTATCGAGTGCTGCAGAAGGTGCGGACTTGAGAACTGTGGATCCAGAAACACAAGCAAGACTAGAAGCCTTACTGGAGGCAGCAGGTACTTTCCTTGTATAGTTTTTTTTCTGAATCTGACTTGTACATGGATCTGGCAGCACGTCAATTTTGACATTAGTGAAATGTTCAGGAGTCTGGAAATTTACCATGATGAGCAGAACATGGAAGACAAACTCATAACTCTTATAAGTGTTGCAGGTTGCTTGGTCCACTCTTTCTGTACATACAAAGTTAGAAAAGTTAATTTGAATTAAATGGTATTTCATTAACTTGAGATTACATATGTTACCAGGGGGAGAATTAATGGGGAGAGAATAGAAGGAAGTAGACTTGCTAAAATGACTTTTTTTCCCTGCTGCTTTGGTCAATATATAATTATTAATTCATTACTCCAGAAATTTACAGGTAAAGTACTTTTTTCTCTGTTTTAACTTTCACAAAAGTATTTTCGCATTCTGTAGTTCTGAGGTATCACTGTTGGAAAATACATATTAAACACTCCTGTTTTGGAACCAGACCTGATGAACATAGTTGCCTCTACATTTATTAGCTTGAGAGTGAAAGCTCGACTAATTAAAATCTTCCTACAATTTGTGACTGGCGTGTTTGCAATGGATTTGAAAATTATTTGTTTCAAAATTCCAAGGACAAAAAGATATGAAACCCCTGCTTTGAAACAAATCCCATTTGATCATCATGGTGTATACTCAGACTTGTAGTGGTGTGCTGAAATTGGAGTTTTCAGACCTTACTTTGGAGCAGTTAAAGAGCTGCATAAACTAGCACTTATTTGCAGGTGTTTAGATGCTAAGCTGTGTACAGTCTTAAAGGGGAACTTTATTCTGAGGAAGCAAAGGGAGCAAGGATTTGGGATTTGGGCTCTCTTTGCATTTTGGATTTGAAAAAACCCCAACTTAGGAAGCTGCTGCAGCCTATCTGCTGTAACTCTTGAGGAGCAAACTTTGTTTTGCAGGGAAGACAGGCTGTTCCTGGGATACTCCATGCACTAAGAGAATTTGAATAACTTAGTCCCTTTTTAAGCACTTTTAAAAATGAAAATCAGTTCCTCTCGTGTACCTGGTGGCTGCTGTGTCCCAAAACCTATTTCTGACTTTATAGATTGCCTGTGGATCTGGCTGGTGTTATGGGGCAATGTTGGGGCTGCAGTGCTCACAAGGATCTCACAGTATTTGACATATCCAGGAGGTACCTTTGCTGCTTGTAACACCTGTGAGAATGCTCTCCTCAGATTTCTAAGCAGAAGTTGGGTATTTTTCCCCAGGATTAGATGATTTGTTTTTAAGCTGAGGTTTCTATGCCTTGGTTTTGCCAAGTACACAGGCAGAACAGAAGGAATCTGGAATGAAGAGCAAATCAAAAAAGCAGTGCCTTTGTGTGAGGACTTCATCTCCCTCTCTCAAAAGACTGGACAAAATTAATGCCACTTGATGAATGTGTGAGATCAAAAGAGTGAAAATACTCTGGGGAAAGTTCTCTAGTTAAGCTGTACTTGTCTTTCCCACTGTGAGTTGGAGCACTAAAAATATCAGGCTAACCTAAAGAAGATGCTGCAAATTTGCTAGTGCATTGATAAAAGCCATAATTTGACAGTGATTGAAAAAGATGTTAGTGTTTCTGGGAGATGTTCTAATATCCTCACTGGATTTATCTGCCTAGTTTTGCTGAAAATACCCTTTTAACCCTAAGTGAGCTTCTAGGCTTCCATCATGGCAGCCTAGTGTTGGGCCTTTGTATTCTTTTGCAGTTTGGCAAGAGCGAGTGATTGCTGCTGTTTTTTAGTCACAGTTCAGTCCTCAGCATTAAGGATAGCTTGGAAAAGTAGATGGCAGAGCTATGGCTCAAACAAGTAGTTCGTTTAAAGCCTTGTCTGTAGTTTCCAGGCGTAGCTTGACCTTGGTTGTGATGATCCCCTTGTGATAGGCTTGATTCCACCTTACAACCTAGAGGAAAACCAGTCTTGTGTTCAGTGTCTTGGATTTCTTGGGGTTTCTCACATGCCAGCTTTGTGGCTGTGTCATTAGGATCTTAATGCGTATGACTTGCAAAACTAGTTTTGCTCATTCTTCCTGGATCCTTTAATGCTCAGATCTCACATGGACGTGTTGTTTATTAGTTCTGGAAGGTAAGTTCTAGCAACTGCAGCCACATGGGATATTGTTCTTCAAAGTACTTGTGCAGAAGTGGTTTTCAACTATTGTGTGCTGTAGGATTTATAGGAGTTGTGTTTTGTTTGTAAGTAGCTGTCTTGATTTGAGAGCTGCTGCACAGGCAAGTGTAGAAGCCAGAGGTTATTTGAACTGCTTGAAAATGTTTCTATAGGTTGTATTTACCCACCATGAGAGTGCTGGATATTTTTTCACTTGCTTGTTCAACTTGCTTATTCTGTTTCAAGGATTGTAGATGTTGAAAGTGACAGCTTTAAGCCAAATTTCTAGCAAGAGGGTTGTGTCTCACCCCCCTTGGCACAGCAGCAATTACACACGTGGATGTATCCATGTGCACACAAACACAGATTTCTTGTGTTTGTCTGAAAACCTGCCTGATTAGCTCCAGTTTAGACAACCATACTTTATTCTGTGAAAGAACAGGCACTTTATTATTGAACAACTATCTTTAAACAGCTGTCAGCATTTGTATTATTTCACCAAAAAATAGTTCTACAATCTGAAGACTAAGAGGCTGTTGTAAATATCAGTTGTTTCCACCTTCAGAAACTGAAGATAAATTAAAACAATTGAATCCTGTTGTTTGGCAAGTTTTAACCTAAACAAACCAAGTCTTGTATATCTTCCTTCAGTTTAACTCCTATTAGCAGAGAAGGGATTTATATGTAAAATAACCTATGGAATGAGAACCATCCTGCTTGGAGGATGTTTCCATTTTTCAGGCTGTAATTAAACAGATTATTAGTATTCTGAGAGTGGAGTCTTGTTCTGCACTAGAAATATTTCGCTCCACTGTTAATTAGGGTACTGTTGATTTCTTGAAGTAATATTTCAGCTCTGAAGAGTCATGATTCTCGTGTGGATCTTCAGTAAGAAAGTCTATTAAATGCCCTTTTTAGGGGCAGTAGTTGACAGCTGGAGATGAGAGCTCTTTGCTACTGGGAATGGATGGTTAGAGTGTTGAAAGCTCTTGCTGTTCTTCGTGGGTTCCTTGTGGGTCCTCAACATGTGTTGGTAAAAGGGCAAAGTGGGAAAATTTCGACAGGTTAAGCCTGTTTCATTTTCTATTCCCAGCTTGTATCAGAATCAGAAAGGGGAAATGACTCTCTTGTTGTGCAGTCCTCTTTCTGCAGGTTCTTTTAGAGGATAGAGAAAGGTGTTGGTTCAGGCACATGGCCAGATAAAAATCCTGGATGTATTGGTGTACATTTGGTGTATTCTGCACTGAAAACACAGATTTCTACAGAAAGTTGTGAAATGTCAAAATGTTAATCCTTGCAGTTAAAATACCCTGTTGAAAGTGTTTCAGCGTGGTTTGGCTGAGTTTTCTGGGAAGTGACATAGAGTGTTACTGAACTGCCTTTTAACTTGGGCAAATAGCTTGTGTGCCTGTGTCCCTACCAGCAGAGATTTTAAGTGTGTTCCTTCTCAATCTGAACATTGAAACACTTTGGCAGTGAAGCATCAAAAAAAGATGCAGAAGAAAGTGGTAGAGAAACTTCGGCTGCCTTTGGAGCACATGATGTTCCTGTTAAATATCTACACAGGGAGGAGTTCTGTAAGCAGTGAGTTCTTCAGGACTCCCAGTATTGTTTGCAAAGAAGCTTGTGAGGAAAATATTTTGAGAGGGAGAACATTGAGCCAAAGGTTTGTTTAATGAAACATGCAAATAGTCCATCCTTATGTGCAAACGGGGAGCAGAGTTACACACATCCTTCTTTTCTGTTGAAATCCAGTATTAAAGGTGGCTGGAGACCCTCACGTAAATGCTTTGGTGTTTTTGAGACTTTGAGGGATTAATTGTAGTGTAAGTGGTGAAAGAGAAATCGAGTTCTAAATGTTCTGTTAATTAATACCTGTGAATTTCAATAGTTCATTCAGGCATGAGGGCCTGATTCTGCTCTTTGGAAAGCTGGTAGGGTGGTGGGGGGAATAGGTTATGTATTTTGGAACTGGGAAGGGCAAAAAGTGGGACTGATCACCTGTTTAGTAGAAATATAGAACACAGATCAGAATATGAATGAGCCCAGATGAGATCTACCTGCTTTAGGATAAACTGAAAGGTTAGAGGAAGATTCAGCAATTGTGAAATTGAGTGCTTTCCTCTGTGTGTGTGTATTTCTGTTTACTCACTTGCCAACCTATTGACCAAACCTGCCTTTTGTTTTTTCTTGTGATGTGATCAAACCCATTTGTTATTCACTAACAGCAAGGGTTACCAGGGAGTGAGCTGTGGTCTGAAAGAACAGTTCCAGAGAGGCACAGCTTGCTTTCATCCTGCATCCGAGGGAACCCTTGGAAAGTGTCAGAGACTGGGCTAGAGAAATTCTTTGATCATGTTATCTATGATGAATAAGATTCGTGTGTGGACTTGGTATTTCTTTTCTTAGGGCTGGTGAGTAACTAAGCTGTGATTTAAATTAAGGTGGGCATTAGGAACTTAATGTCTGAAGGGTTGTCCAAGCTCCACTTGAAACTATAGAAGTGGAGGTCTGCAGAAAACAGATTCATGTTTGTCCGTTTATTGGTTGCACCTCTGTGCTTGTGGAATACAGCAAATGCATATCTAGATCTGTACTGATGTTATGAAATAAAGAGAAGTAGGGTCTTTACTGGGGGGAATCAGAGAGGATTGCTGGAATCTGAGCAAAGATGTAACTTCATTGTAAAAATGTTGCAATATCAAATTTAAAGTGTGTTTAGCCTCCTTCAACATGGCCAAAATCTTACCTTAGTCCAGTTATTGTGGCTGATTGTAAACCAAGAAAGGCTTATCACTATAATTTGATCTGATGTAAAAAACTTGGTGTTGTATGGACATGGTACACAGACCAAATAAGAGAAACAGTTTTCATTAGGACAGTTTGAATAGGCTTCATTGTAGGTGTTCCTTTGGAGATCAAAGCTGAAATCACCACTGTCTTGTTAACTGGAAAGCTTCTGCCTTTTGAGATAATTGGCACATTACAGTGACTTACTCATTTTCTTTCTTCACCATCTAAAGATTCAGAGTGGGAAGGAATATATGGTATGTGAAACATACAGATTTGTTGTGCTTTTGAGTAAGTTGGATAAACTGAATTGCGTGCATGTAATTGAATTATTAATATTATATCTCTCCAAGATTTTGCATGATTTAAATATTTTTTCTAGTCTAGTAGGCTTTTAGATTAGAAAAAGTCTAGTCTAATCCTGCTCTTAGTCAAATTAACTTCTATGCTTTGACAGTGTGTTAAATGTATCAGCTTCATATTTTTTAGCTGTTTTCCAGATGGATTTTGCTGTGAAGAACAGTCTCATTGTCATAACACTTAAATTGCTGCCTTTAGGTATCAGATGGCTAAGTTACCTTACCAGCTCCAAAAGCTTTACTTTTGTAGTTCTTTGGCAAAGATGATTTTAACCTTTCTTTAGAGGGGATGGGGTGTGGGAAGAGATGAGCCAAAAAGTTACCCGTTTTAATTTATGAAGTATAAAAATTGGCCAGGGTTCTCCTCAATCTCTCAGGTTGCCTACATATTTATATATATCTGTGTACGTATGTCAGAGGCAATCACAAGTAATCAGCAAGTTCTTCATGATTGTACCATAAACAATTTGTGCAATCCTCCTTTTAACAAGATTTTTTCAGTCCTGGATATAGTTTTTATTAACTCAACTTCTCCTTTCTATTTTCCTTCTGCTATGTTTTATTTTTCATGCGAGTTGGATTCTTCTGTAAAATAAACCACCCTGTGCTCTCTCCTTCCAATATGGGGAACATATTATTGCTGGTTAAAAGCTTTTTTCCATTCAGTATTGATTTCAGGATTTCTTCCTATATTAGTGCTTGGAGTAGCCTCAGCCGAAAGGAATGTGAGGAGAGTTCAGGCAGGGGAAAAGCAGCAGTGTTTTATTGACAGTGCTGTCTAGTGCCTGAATCGAGATGGGATGTACCCAGTGCAGAGCTATTCTCTTTGGTCTGTGTCTCTGCCTCCTCTCAGCAGATGGCTCTGGTGTGGTGCTGTCCTTGGGATGCTGGGAGGGAGGGGAGCTGAGATGGGAACTGTGGGAAATGAAGCAGTTACTGCTCTTGGAAGTTTGAGTTCACCAGGATGTGACTCCTCTCCTGAAATGTGTCAGGAGAGAGTGAGGAAAGAGTGAGAGGGTAGGCAAGCCTCAGTCTCTTGCTTATATCTCCTGCAAGAAGAGTCTTAGTAGTTTATTAAAAAACCTCAATTACACTGACTTGAAATCTATGTTTGCTTTTTTTATTGTTGTCTGCATCTGTCAGTCATGTAGTTTCCATAGCACATGGTGATAAAGTCAGAGTTCAGAAGTATTCAAAAGAGAGTTTGAGTATTGGCTGGATGCTTTGGGCTGTGCGGATGATCGGATCTGAATCAGTTTATCATATTTCCCTTTTTGGGCTTTTTTTTTTTTTTTTTTGGAATATTCTGTAGCTTAATATTCAAGCGTGGTGGCAGTAACCAGTGCCAGCCACTTAGCTCCATACTGGACTAACTGGTAGGTCAGGTTGGTAGTCTGGATGTGGAGCCACTCCTCCAGGAGCTGACGGAAGTGTCCTGTGAGGAGTCATGGCATTGGAGCAGGGCTGTTCACTGCCAAAACAGTCTGGGTCATGTTCTGTGTCTGGGGACACCCGAGAGCAGTTACCTGAGCACTTGGTGTGGGCTATAACACATCTGTCTATAACACCTTTGTCAGTTTTATACTCTTATCAAGTATTTGGGGTCTTAAAAAGTGTCAGAAGTAGCAGATTTACTGAGTCATCAATACTTTGCAGTGTAACACGTGAATCAGTTGGGTTTTTTAACTGTTTATTCACCTTTGACAAAATATTACTGTTGTATATTTAGGAAGTAATTATAAGCAGGTTTCTAAGAGAACGAATGGTAATATAGTATATGCATAGTGTAAATGATTAAGTTCTGCTTATTTCTAGAAAGTCAAGCTACTTTTCACCAGATTAATAAAAAAAATGTAAAATACACTGCCATGTATCTTTGATTCTGCTTATGGAAACAAGTATCTGTTTTTGCAGTGGAGTATGAGCATCTTCATTTCCTGCTAAAAATTATTTTGTGCTGTTTTACAGACCTTACTTTGAAAGCTAAGAACTTAAATCTCTATATCTAAAATGAGCTGTAATACATTAAACATCTTGCACAAAAAGGCATGTTATATTCTTTGTGAATATGAATTATTTAAATACTTGAAGATTCAGTAGAATATAGGATATGTTAAAAAAATTATTGCATTGCATGAAGTTATCCTGGTTATATCCATCAGGAAAGTAGTTGCTGTGGGAGCAAAATGCACGGTGCAGTTCTTCAGGGACTTTCCCCCCTGTGTAACAAAGCTTGCCTCCAAACCAAGAATTGTTAACTTGTCATTTAGGAATCACCTTTCTCTCAAATTCTGTACAGCTTCTTAAAAATTTTTCAAAAATTTGGTTGAAAAGTCTCAGTAGATCCAGTTTTATCTTCTTCTCTTCCTTTTCCCCAGGCAAATTCAGCTGTGCTTGTGCCATTCCTGACGAGTGGCTTTAGGAACTGGTTAGACAGACAATCTCCAGTGCTGGAAGCTCCACAGCATGCCAAGCCCACTGCAGTCCTTGGGATGAGGAGGTTTTTTGGACTGCCAGTCCTCAGTGTTACGTGCTGAAATATGTAACTCAAGGGTGAAGGGAGCACTGAGCTGCTTCCTTTGGAAGAACTTTTGGAGGAAGGAGGAAAGATGTAGTAAAGCAGTTGGTGGTTTTTAGTGGCTTTGCTTGTTTAATGCATCTATCCAGGTTCAGGGTTCCCTTTTCCAGTGCAGCCATCCTTAGAGCTGACTTGCAGACTGATGTCACCCTCAGTTATCTTTTTTTTTTTGTTTTGCTAAATAACATCAAACCTTTCTCTGCCCTTTAGACTTTCATCTGATCTTGTTCTCTTCTGGAGTCTCTGTACATGATCTCTGTTCTTCATAACTTTATGCCCCAAATGAGTCGTGTCACTGAAGTTGAGCTCTATTGATGCATGGAGAGAGGAATGTTATTTCATCTGTCCTGCAAGCTGTGCTTTTGTTTATACATCTCCATTTGTTGTCTGCCTTTTGCCTTTGGTTTCCAAGTTGAATTTGACTTTAAATCTACCACTACTTTTCTGAAGAGCTATTATAAATTATTCTGTGTTTGTGCATTTGATTATTCATGTGTGTGCAGTTGACTATTCCTGTGTATGTGTGTGCATATTTTTTTTTCTGACACTCACGTTTGAATATGTCCTTTAAAAAAAACTTCTCCACTCAGAATCATTATAAAGGCTAAAATCGTGTCTTTGCTTTCAAAGAATTAGTTGGCTTTTGAGTAGAGGAGGAAGACTACAGTAAGCAAGAATGTTCTAACCAACCTGGCCTGACTTCCAGCTGGCTTTGTCTAGCATTGCCAAAACCAAGTAAGCAGCGTGTTTTGGAAGTCTCCAGAGGGAAAGTAGGAAGATTTGCTAATGAAAAGAGGATGAATTTGCACTGTGCTGTGCTTTTGGCTATTAGCCTTCACTTCTGGTGAGCACACCCAGTGCCTGATCCTCCCCAGCCGTAGAGACACAGCAAGAGTTGGAACAACTTTATTTTAGTCTTTACACAGATTAAGAGCAAAGACCTGGAGGAAATAGTGAAAGAAGTTTGCTTTGGTAGAACCTTAATTGGCTGGACTTTTCCATACTCACTACTGGAAGCAACTCCCTCTGTTGGATTTGTGCTTGTTATGGTTTCACTCTACATTGTGCTCTGAAGAAGCTCAGTAAAACTTGTTCTCTGTGGTGCCACATGTTGGATTCTGTGACCTCTGATGGACAAAATCTGCCACCTGAAGCACCAGAGCTTCAGAGACGTGGGGCTGGGTGAAAGTGCATCTATCTCTCTTCCCTTTTGTTTTTAAAACTGCAAGAGGATGCTGCAAAAAATAGAAGAGGAGATGAGCCCTCTGTGATGTTCTTGTGGAGGGGTGTTAATAGTAGATGGCTGTCTTCTTTCTTCAAGTTGGGTTATGGTAAAATACATTCTGTATTTTCTTTCTGAAGACTGTAGTATTCTGATTTTTGGTAGTTTGGTACTCCAATCTACTGTGGCATTCTCAAAGGTCTTACTTTCAGGATATTTTGTTACGCAGCATGTGTGTAATGATGACAGTACTCTGGAAGGCTGTGGATCATTTTAGGCAGAGGAGAGGTTTTATGAAGAGTTTATAAACATGAATTTATAAACTAGTCTGTGCTATGCACCATTATGGTGGCGATTGTTTTTTTAAAGAAGTGGTGCACTTGATCAGTCTCTGAAAATACTCAGTATTTTGGCTGGCTTTGCCATACATAATTGGCATAAACTTGGGGCTAAAACTCTGTGAGCTTCTGAGTTAGCTCAGTGATGTTACTGGCACTCAGTTTGCTCTTAAATCTTTGCTTGAAAATGTAGTCATATTTTCAAATTTTTTTTTTCCCAGACAGTCACTGAGTACTTTACTGAGTCAGAGTTGCTCTGTGATTCAGGAAGGCAATTACAGCCCATTGGGGCTCAGTTTCCCACTGACTGCCAGAAGTTTTGAGAAGAGTTCAAGTGGGCTGTTTGTCTATAAATAGCACTCAAAGGTTACTTGAGTTCTTGCCTTCCTGCATCTCTGTTGTGCAGGGGGTCATATCCTGGAGTCACTCTCCACAGGGGTGTGATACTTTCCCTTCATAAGCCTTAGGTTGCTCAAAGAGCAGAAAGTCGCTCCACTCACTTCTCCTTGTCCCACTAAATAGGTGGGAGTGTGTGTAAATTAGATTGTTTTCAAGGGACACAAGCCCTAAAGAGGATGAGACATGAAATAACTGAGCTGAGTTAGGATGCTAGAAGTCAAGAACAGGAATTCTGTGCGCCTTTCTTGACATGAATATTTTTTGTCTTCTCTTGATGTTTCTCAGGGATATGTGAGGTTTTTCTTTGCTCTTTGCCCTCCCACAGTGGACAGTGCTATTTCCATGTTCCTCCTTCCCATGTTTCAGTAGCAGTCTTAGCTCTTTGACATGTATTTTCAGATTCTTGGAGCCAATCAATTGTCAGGCTTGAAATGAGAAAATATTTTTCCCTGATAAGGCATGAAAGGAGGAACCAGGAAATGAAGAATAATTGCCAACCATATAGCTGCGATCTTTTTCTGTAAAATAATTAGATAAACAGTGTACATTTTCCCATATTTCATAGTACAAAATAAAAAATTTGTAGCTTTCTTTACCGAGGTCATAATTTCTGCTTTTGGATGATTTACCAAGTTGCCACCTTTCTAGTTGTATGGGTAAATATTGTATGCACTACAATCTTAGCTTAAAATAAATTCCCCAAGAGTGACTTGGGGGTTTAAAACTACTTTGTATAAGCACCCAGAAGCAATCAGATTCTTTCTTCTCTTCCTTGACATACGGGAGTGTCTGAGCTGATGCCCAAAGCTCGGAATTTGAGCGGAGCTCCTGCGATTCTGGCTGGGCACTGGGTGGGTGATGGCAGCTCCCTGTGCCCAGTGCTGTGCTGCTGGATGTGCTGGGATGTGCTGGGATGTGCTGGGATGTGCTGGGATGTGCTGGGATGTCCCGGGATGTCCCGGGATGGGCTGGGATGTCCCGGGATGTCCCGGGATGTGCCGGGATGTGCCGGGATGTGCTGGGATGTGCCGGGATGTCCCGGGATGCGCTGGGATGTCCCGGGATGCGCTGGGATGTCCCGGGATGTGCTGGGATGGGCTGGGATGTGCTGGGATGTGTGTGCTCACGCTCTGCTGGGCAGGCTGGGAGCAGGTGACTGCCCGGCTCGGGGGATGTGCTGACGCTGCCGTTTCACTGTGTCCAGTTCAAAGCCAAACAAAGCCAGGCGAACAATTCCGCCCGTGGCTGAAGTTTTCCCTTAGCTAATCACAGCAAGGCTGGCAAGCGTGATACAGCCAGAAGAGCATTTGTTTTAGGTGCAGAAGTAGAAATGGAGTTGAATACTCGCTGGTGCTGCAGCCCTGGGGAAGGTGTGCAGGATTTGTGGCAGGAGATAGCAAGGGAGGGAAGAGAAGACTGGCAAGGGAAAAGGCATTGGGCACCCAAGTAGTTCGCTGTGGTTTTGCTGCTGTGGCAAATCATTCTGGGTGTGTATTGCTGGCTTTTATCTGTGTTAAGGGTGAGAAAAAAAAAAAGCCCTAAAAAAAAAATCCCTGACTTGGTCTTTCAAAAAAATTTTAAAGTGAAGTGCTAAGCTTCTATTTAACTGTGGTATCCAGTTAATATCACAGTTTAACTGTGATATCCAGACACATTTAATCTCAGCAAAGCATCAAAACAAATTCAGGTTTTTCAGAGTCACATAGGTGTTTACAAACCACTGTTTAATCCCATTCTTTTCCTTTATAATTTGAATTAAAGTTAGTACTGTGTTTTAAATATTTTTCTCAAATCTTATATTTTCTTGCAATCAGAAACAAGTTGGGAAGAAGGTCTTAGCTACCGATGGGTAAGAGAGTGTTTTCCATTAAAAAAATAAAAACCAAACCAAAACAAACCCCAACAATTTACTGCTGCTGAAGTACCTCTGTAATCATGACAGCAGAGTAATTTGTGATGCTTCCATATAAACTACATGCAATATGTATGGGATCAAAGTGCATTTGGTTGAGAGATCAGCACGATTTTATGCACATATGTGATAAATCTGATGAGTGTGTCTGGAAGTCGTGGTTTCTCTAAGGAATCAGCAGTGTTGAGGGTTGCATCTGGGAACGTGTTGCCTTGTAGTAAGGCAAATGTTTCTGTGATAGAGATTTAATAGAAACAAAATCTTGAAAAATGGAAAGGTTGAATTTCTTTATAAAGATCCTGGATTAGGAAACAAACATTTGGAACAAACTTTGTGAATGAATGATGGTGGAAGGTGTGTGAGGTGGGTAAGGTGGTTTAGTGGCTGTTTGCTGTCACAGTCAGGCAGTGATCTGCTTTTCCTGCATGGTTTTCTCTCCTCTTACCAGTTCTGGTGGTGCCTAGAAAGACCTTTTGCTGGCCAGACTTATCTTGCTGTGCTGAGAGAAAACTCCCTCTTCTTTCCCCCAGTGTGAGGGCGGTGAGGTTGCTGGGAGTGCCTGGGGAAACACGGGGAGGGGAGGAGCACAAAGTCATCCTTCTGGAAGTGGCCAAATGTTAGACTGGCACAGAAAAGCTCATGTTATTTTAACTTTAGAAAAGCTAATGTAATGTTCATACCTGGGAGAAAATGGATGCATAATGAAAGCTTGGAGAAAATCAGACTGAGAGAAAAACTGAGAATTCTGCCATAGCAAAGTCTAGCATGGTCAGGATTTTAAATAAGATGAGGAGTATTGAGAGGTAGTTATGTGGATAATTTTTCTGTTATTATTCTGTCCTATTTGACCTCTCATATGGTAACAAATCTCTGCTACAAGGTTTAAACCAATCCTTTATTTCAGTATTCTGAGCTAAAATATGTCTGGTATTCCCTATCTGTCAAATACTTGTATTCTTCCTTGCATTCTGAAACAAAGGAATGGGGTGGATTGGTAGAGAGGAATTAGATGAAATTGCAGACTATTTGGGAGGATTAGAATTTTTCTAGAAACATCTGTAAGTCTATGTAGAGCTGCTTTACATTGCTGAATTTGCTTACTGGGCTTCCAGGCTTTACTAAAAGTAGAAGTTGGTGGCTGAAGTAGTGAATTCCCTGACTAGGTAGGCCTTATTGCAGTGACGTGAGACTAAATTGAAATCTAAATTTATAAACTGAAACCTAATGAATCTAATTTCTCAGAAGAAATGTTAATGAATATTGACTAGTTAATCAAGGATTTGTGTTTGTGTGGAATTTAAAATTAGTTTTCAGATCGTGAGATATTTGAGCACACTGATGTAAAAGGAGATGATCTCAAAAAGGAACCCTTGCCATCAAAATGTTACTGAAATAACAGTAAGAACTAATTGTAGCTGGAGAAGTACTTCCTGGCTTTTGATTCTGGAAAAGGAAAATCTCGCTGCTACAGCTGCCGTGCTGGAAAGAGGAGAGAATATGATGGAAATTGCTGGCTCCTGTTCCGACAAGTGCATTGAAATAGATGTAAATGCAAGTGTAATATTAAGAGTTTGTAGTGTCAAGTAAGTGAAAATTGGAAGCGGGAATTAGGGCAAGTTTTCTCTAAAGGTGCGTGTATGTTGTAATATAAAAACCTTTCAGGTTTTTTCAGGCATCCTCTTTCACTTGTGAATATTGCTGGTGGATATTGTGGGTGATTTCCTATTATGTTTGAAAGTGTGGATTTGTGAAGAAGGGATATTTTGAGATAAGGACCATGAAATACGGTCCAGGAGAATAAATTTCTGCTTTTGCCAGAAAATGCTTAGCAGATGATCTGAACGTGATTTTTCAGATTGCACTGAAAATGTTATTTTTGAGTGTCACAGTTTGCTGTCAGGAATATGATTTGTAGCAATTGAGAACTCGGCTGCTCTTGAAGTCTATGGGGAACTGTGATGGTGACACATGAAATATTGTAAAATGCTAATTAATAAAAAAAAACCCCTCAAGCTGTAGCTCTTAATTTCATGCTAAATGAGTTTTATTTAGCTTGTCCAAATACTAATTGAGAAGAAGAAAAATAAAAATTGCGGCCAATGAGTTCTGTTTGTGCCATGCACTTGGTGAGACAGGGGAAGGTAGTTTTATAGTGAAAATTCGTATCAAATGTATATAAAAGGAAGTGTTCTCGTGTAAAGTGCAGATGCAGCAGGGCTGGTGGAGGTACAGTGAGTTTTCATTGCACTGGAGCTGAGATCAGACCATAGCTGTGATTTTCAGTGGTAGTGATTCCAAAGGCGTGTGCTTGGCTTGGAAAGACTGAAAGCCTCAATGTCGTTTTTTTAGTGTTTTAGGAAACAAAGCTAAAATAATCCCTACCATATCAAATCTCTACTGTTCCTGGGAATAGTAGTATTGAAATGACCCACTGAAAAATGGAGAAACATTCTGGATAATGCTTTTCTCCAAAAGAAAATGCTTACCAAAATTCCCAAATGGCATTGCTCAGGTTATAGTCTCACTTAAAACAGTTATTTTCCTTATGCTACAAATAGACTTTCCCTGTAACTCTAATGTTCTTTAGCTTAGTGTGAATTAGGTTTTTTTAAGAACACTTCATATGAAAGTTTTTAAAAACATTTGAATTTTAGAAGACGAGTACACTAGAATGAATTATTAGTATTTTCTAAGTTCTTTACCCAAAGAACACTACTCAATATGTGGTTTTTGCCTTGAGGACTTTAGTCTGAGCAATCAGCATACAGTAAGCTACATGTAAATATTCAAAATATATTCAAAAAATTGTAAATATATTTATGTCCCTTATTCTGATGCTGCAAATTAGATATCTTAATGCAGTGAAACATGCAAATGACTGTTCCTTTTGGTTTGCTTGGCTTTGGACTTCTCTTTACAAGCAAATGCAGGATGCTGTTCTTTGGTTTTCAGGCTCTGAAATGTTGTAATATGAAACTTGTGTTTGGGAAAATATTTAGGCATCATCAGAGAGGAGGCAAGTGCACTTTTTGTTGTTAGTTCCATGTGATAAGCCACCAGAGATCTTACAGAGCAGCATGTGTTCAGTTCTGCTTGTTGCTTTCTTGTAGCAGCTGTGTGATGTGCTGGAGTTGATACTGTTCTGGTAGGGTTACTGCTTGTTGGCACGAGGCTGTAGCAGTTGCTTTGGACAGTCTAGAACTTCTTAATTTCTCTGAATGGAGATTCCAGTGAAGAACCTAGAACAAAGCTCCCCCTTCTCCTTCCTTGAACCCTCTTCACCTCGTTTGAGGTGCTACTTGTACACCAGGCTGATTAGAGCGGATTCCTGACATACTGTTAAAAATATAAGAGACACGTTTCTGGGCCGTGATTCTCATTTTGTTCTTCTTTTGGGCTTTTAAAGCCGTTCACATTTCCATCACAACCTGTCTTTGGGGTGTGTAAACCCTTAAGGACCAGCAGCTGATTCTGTACGAACTGAAGTTGAGTTAGGCTTTGTGATAAACGTGAGGGTATAAATTGGACATTTTACAAGTAAATGTCCTCCAGTGTGTGTTAGAACATGCAGTGTGCTGGAACTGACAGGGAAAGCACACAGTCACTGCTGAATCTGCAGGGCTTTGTGAGGATTATTGGACATTACCTCTTACTCTTGGATATGTTGATCTTTTTGGAGCAATCTCCTTTGATGTTCAAAGTATATGTTGACAGCAGTTGTGTGTCCTGTGAGGGACTTAACTGTGTTTTCCAAAGGCACAGACCTGTTAGTGTTCCTTTTTTTTTTTTTTGAGGCAATATCTGTATCTCTCTGACTTGTTAAACTCAGATCACACTGAGAAGTTACCAGCTCATTTCAGGTTACCTTAAAACTCTAACATTGGCAATTCTAAGGTGGGAATACCCTTATGAGTCTGAAAGTCAACAAGGAAATTGGAGTGTTGGTTATAGGAGCGTAGGTGTGTATCTGATGAGCAAGCTTTTCCCTTGAAAGGTGAGTTCCTTGTTCTAGTACACCTCTGTAATCAACTTCAGGCTGATTTAAATAGTTCAGTAATACGGCATTAAGGTGTGGAACATCTGGCACTATCTGGCCCCGAGTTCAGTCATGTCTCTCTTCCATTGCTGGGTAGTGCTGCTGCCCTTGTTGCTGCTGGCTTTGTGAACAGCTGGCACGTGGCTCCAGCAGCAGGTGTCCAGATGGAGAACTGCCCACTACAGAAAATGTGTCTGGTTCTGTGGGCCCTGCAGTAGAACATCACAGTACAGGTGAAACTCTCTCCACTCTCTATTCTTCCAGTTGTCTGTTGTTCAGGAATATCCTTAAATAGTGACTTTCAGGCCCACTGTTCTTAGGTTGATAGAAGGCACAGGCTTTACAGTAATTCTATCCAAGCTATTTTCAAATTCACCTTTTTGGTCTTTGCATGGCAGCTCATGTTGGATGGAGGCACTTCCTTTTGGCTTGCTTAAGAACATACTCTTCATAATTTTAGTGGAAAGCTGTAACTTTGCATCAGAAACATCACCCTCTCCATACGATTAATGACTGTGGACTGTTCTCAATAAAAAACAATGGGTCCCATATTCTTTTATCAGACTTAAACCTGCAATAGTGATCAGTCCAGGAAAAGATGGAAAGGATGGCCTCTATAGAGGTTTGTGTGATATTCCAGGAAGTACAGAATGTCAGACCCTGGGGTCAGTTCAGGTAGTGTCAGATCAGTAACATATTGGAGAGACTGTAATAATGTGAGAAATTGTGATCACTCTTGTGCAAGAGTGCATAGAATGGTCCCGAGGATGCTTTCAGTATTTTTTGGATGGGAGGAGGCAAGAAGAATTTTGGCCCAGATCCTGCTCGTAAATCAGACTGCTGCAGTCCCTGTGTGGATGAAAGTGACACAAGAACAAGTGGTTTGGGCACAAAATTAAGTAAATTAGAGATTAAAAGACACATGAGCATTACAGCATTGAGATTCTGGCATAGTCGTCCTAAATCATAGCAAAATAAAAACTTCAAATTGTTATTATATAGTAAATTATTGAGTATAATGTGCAAAAGGGGAGTGAATGAATGTGTTTCTGCAGCGGTAATTCTTGTAGTCTGTCTCCCTTTGACTCCAGCCAGCGAAACAAATGTCAGCTCTGATGTCTTCTGTGTCTGTTGACTAGTTTTGGCATGTGCAACATAAATGTATGAAATTAAGAGCTGGGGATGGCACCTGGGTTGAGTTCTACTGGTGAGGTAAATAAAAGGCATCTTCCACTTACCCTCTGGAAGGCCTTGGTGTGGTTATAGCTCGTTTTTTGGAACAAATTTGGAAACTGGAGTGAGCTGTAAGTGCGCTTTGACTGTGCAGAAGGAAGAGCCTGTGGTTGGTGAGTCCTCCAGGAGACCACCAGCTGTAATCCATGAAAACAGAAATCCATGAAAACTCTGGAATAAGAGAGCTGTAGTGGGTCAAGTTCATTTGTCTTTACCAGGCACAGGAGATCTGTGGTGTGACTTCTGCCTTCAGAAATCCTAGGTATGAAGTGCCACAACAAACTTTTAGAACAGAGAGGGTATCAAGTGTAGGTCCTGCTTGTCCAGGCACCCTGTCAGTTCTACTGCCTGGGTGAGCTGAAATGATGGAGATGTTCGGTGTAGTTGCAGATAGCCAGGTCAGTTTGGCTTTTGGGTTGTGTGGGGTTTTGGTGGTGGTGTTTTGGTAGTTTTTTGGGTTGGTTTCTTTTGGCTGGACTTCATATTTTCCACTTCTTTTGTCAACAGTAGAGCTGTTAACAGCGCCTTCAATTAGACCCTTTTGAAGTGGAGGGAAACTGCAGTTGTGCTCCTTGTAAGCTAAATCTGCACATTTTTAGCCTTTGCTCAGGGTCCTGTGGATTTCTCTCGAGTACTTTTCCACGTTGTTTACCACGGTGTTCAGTTTTGGTTGCAGCAGTCCCAGATGAGGCCTCAGTGCTGAGTTGTGAAGACTTAATTCTTTGTCTTTCCTTCAGCAGTGCTTTATGTACACTGCAAGGCAGCGTAAGCCAGCACTGCCACCAGAAATAGCTCGTGTAAACATCTCAGCAGTTACTCTGAGCCATCCTGGGGAAGCAGAGCTGTGGAAAAACTGTCACTTTCTTGGTGTGTTTGGTACTAAATTGATGTCCCAAACCAGTTTTGCAGTGACTGTTCCTCACTGTCCTACCTGCTCCAGCTGCAGAGATGACAGGACTTCCAACCTCTTTACACCACCAGCAAATTCAGTTTAATACATGAGGAGTGAGCTGTGGCATTTGAGGCTTGTTTGTAACCTTGCTACATTTAACAGCAATGTCCACAGGGGTGATGGCCGTGGCAGTTTGGAGGTGGAAGGGGACATGTGGCCAGTGGCCTCAAAGAGTCCGTGGCCCCTCATTTTTCATTTTTGCACTCAGATTGCTCTGGACTAGCCAGGCTCCCAACCCAGACAGATCGAGGTGTGACTTCTGACTTCATTGCAGAGTGGGTAATTAGTTATAAATTGGTTTTTGTAGCCCCTTGACAGTGCTGAAGGGATCCAGATGTGGGATGTTGGAGCTGGGGAGGAGGTGCACAAGTGTCTTAAGCAGCTCATTGAACCTCCATTGCTCATTTCCATCAGCCAAGTAAACTGCTGCACCCCAGGGGAGGTGTCTGTCTCAATGACAGGAGAGGGATTTTCCATCATTTCCAGCAGCAGCACGTTCCAGTGCTGTCAGCCAGCACTTGGAGCACTGCACCAGCCATGCAGAGTAATGTCACAGCGTGCCTGGTGTGTGCTGGCATAAAGAGGTTTAGGGTGGAGAAATTTGGTAAGTATTGATTCTTACATTATCGAGAAGCAAACTGGATGCTCTCCAGCTGGGGAAATACATTGTCTGAAGGCAACGTCCAAACTTAAAATACGATTTATTCTGTAATAATTACAAGCTGGGTTGTGGGAAATGTGGTGTAAATCAAACCTGCAGAGATATGCACATACCAAATAGCAAATCTTCTGAGGGATAAGGTGCCTGATTTCCAGAGGTTTGTATCTAGTTTGACCCTTTTTGACAGGAAAGGAATTGAAAAGTTACTGATTCATCACTGGTGAAGGTGGCTGACCTATAAACCAGTAACCATTTGCTTTTTGTAGCACGCAAAATTGATTGATTTATGTTTGGGTTTTTTTGTGGGTGACTGGGAGGTGTTTGTGCTGTTTGCACATTTGTACATGAAGATACAATCCCTGCCCACACTGCAGTGATTGTTTGCACATATTAAATAGGCTGTGCTAAACTATGAGGAGTAAAACCTGTGTGGAGTAAAACTTGAGCAAAGAAACTGTTATAAAAAAAGAAACTGTTGAGAAAGTTCCTTGAATCTAAGCATTTCTACTGTGTTATGTCTGTGAAGGAGAGGCATTGATTTCAAGTATACTTAAAATATTTGAAATTTCATTATGTGACTTTTGTTCCTGTAGCTAGAGCTGGGCAGTTTAGAGTGATAAATTATTGGGAATTTAAAGTAATAAACTTTAAAGTTTTTTCCTACTCTTAAAAAAAAAAAAAAAAGATATATTAGAGCTCAGTCTGCTTTGTTTTGGGTGGGAAAGGGATAATAAGTGTTTTAAGTTGAAAATTTCTTCACATTCAGAAAATACTAAATCAAGTTTCCCAAAGTTCTGCTTTTGAGCTTCAAGGCCTGGATTTATCTTTATTCCCCCAAAATGATGTTTTTTGGATTTTTTTAAGTTCTTCAAGGGTATGAATTGAGACTTTGGGACAAGTAACAAAGCTGCCAGTTGAAAGATACGGGGTTTTTACTGCTCTATTGTAGTTAATTAAATATTCAGGTCTTGGGCAAATGTTGGCAGATAGTTTAGTTTTAAGTAGCTAATTATCTGGCATGTTTGCAGATGATTTTTAACTAATAGTGCATGTGGCTGAACTCTAAACCAGTGTCTTTGCATTTCTTTTGTGTGACTTTCATACTAACCCGACTGATGAACGAACGTGCACTGAAGGAATTGGTAAATTGTCCACTGCCGATGGCAAAGCCTTCGCAGATCCCGAGGTTCTCCGGAGACTGACGTCGTCCGTCAGCTGCGCGCTGGACGAGGCGGCCGCCGCGCTGACGCGCATGAGAGCCGAGAACAATCACAACAACGGACAGGTGGACAAGTACGTACTGACCACCCCCAGCTCCCCAGCTGTGCAATGTGATTTTATTTCAAATTCAGCTAGTTTTGGGGTTGGTACTTGGTGGTGGAGCTGTTCTGCTGCTAGCGAGGTAAAGGTGTTGCATCTGGAGGTGTAACTGTCCCATCGGGTTATTGGCTTCACAGGGTAAGAGAAAAGTACAAAAAAATGTTACTTTCTAACCTGCTGCTCATTCTGTGTACCAGCAAGTTGAGTCNGTCTCTGTCCTCATTGATGATCGTGAGACAGATGAGGGATCTTCGGACCGTCTCTTACAAAAGGTTAAGTTCTTAGCTGTAGAAGAATGGGTGGCTGCTCTCTTAATTACAAAAGTTTGTCTGGTTGCACTATTCATAGTAATGGTCTCTGTGATACTTGGCTGCTGACTTGTTGGCTTTGTCTGCAATAGGAATTTGCCTTGGCACCTGCAGTCAGCAGTTTGTCATGGTCACAGCCTCTGTGTGTCAGGCATTCCCTGAAGTGGGAATAGCATCAGTGAGGTTTGCTCCTGTCTTGCAAACACCACGAAAACCAGCTTTGAGTGCTCCTCTCTGCATCTGGTCTGTATGAGAGCACATTATGAGTCAGCAACTGACGAGAGAGAACAAGCTAATTTAGACAATTCGGAAAGTGTCTATCTCCATTTCACCTGTGGAAATAATGTGTGTGTATATATATGTACTCTAAAAAAAATCTGTAGGGTGTATTTTTGAGTAAAGCTTAGCACTGAAGTCAAGAGTCTTTCCTTAAAGGGTTCCTCCTTGTCTAGGGAAGCTGCCTACCTGTTGCAGGTGTGTTTTGAGCTCACTGTGTGCTAACTGATTTTGCAGTCGCAGTTTGGCAGAAGCATGCTCCGATGGGGATGTAAATGCTGTCCGGAAGCTGCTGGATGAAGGACGGAGTGTAAATGAACATACTGAAGAAGGGGAGAGTCTGCTTTGCTTGGCCTGCTCAGCAGGATATTATGAATTGGCACAAGTAAGTAACAAGTACAGTTAGAACTAAACGTTTGTCAGGCATTGTGTGAGGGGCTGCTTTGATAGATAAACGTTTTAGCTATTACGGTTATTACAGTTTTTTTATTATTTCAACAATATGAATGTATACAACCTATTGTGGGTTTCCAGGTATTGTTTGGGTTTCTTCAATGGAAAATGCAGTCATATGCCTTTAGGTTGAAGGGAGACGTCTGAGGGATGAATCCTATGTTTTGTGATGTATCTACTTTTCTGGCGTTGTTCTAGATACAGTCCAGCTATTCTGCCAAGCAAGAGGATCTAAAAGAGCAGCAAACCCAAATACTGCAATTGGTTACCTTCTAAAAACCCATGTCTCAGTCACACAGTCCTTTTTTTAAATTGCATTTGTATCAGCAGTGCATTAATTTCTGTTACTTTTGAGCTATATTGCTTCTGTACCTAAGGGCAGCTGCTTTCAGGTGTTTAGGTGATAGTTCTCAGAAATGCCCAACTTCATGTTTTGGTGCCAAAACAAAGGACAAGGAGAGAACTTCTCACCTGTGAGCTTGACCTGTGGGTGCCCTGGTCATTTTTGCAGGCAACAGTTTCTGTGCTGTCATTCTGGTCAGTGAATTGCCCCGGGACTATTGAAAATGTCAGTATTTCACTGAAGCTTACAGACATGGACAAAAGTAGGAGCCCAGGATTTGCTGCAGCAGAGCCGAGTGCAGGCAGTAACTGTGAATGGTCCCGAGGGTGGCACTGGGCTGCGAGGGGCTGTGGCAGCTGGCTGGGGAACCAGTTCCACAAACCCCACTGAACTAAACAAAAGGTTGGTGTTACAATTTACTCACTGTAGTGAACTTTCCCCCAGGTACTGCTAGCCATGCACGCCAACGTTGAAGATCGAGGGAATAAAGGCGACATCACTCCCTTGATGGCAGCTGCCAGCGGAGGCTACGTGGATATCGTTAAACTCCTCCTTGTCCATTGTGCAGATGTCAATGCACAGTCCTCCACAGGTAACTGGGGAGCAGGAGCACAGCTAGCAAGGCTGGCACATAAGGCACACAGCTCTTCTGAACATCTGTGTTTTTGTCTAACACTTCCATTCACAAGAAAACGTGACAGGAACTGTTAGGAATAGACCAGATCCGTGGAGAATGTGTTTGAAGTCTTAACTGGCCATTATTAAAGATGGGTTTTAATATAAATTCAAATGGCAAGCACTGCTTGTGTGGAAACCACTCTGGTGTTAGAGGACAAGAAAAATACATGAAGTTTATCTTTTCTCATTAGTATAATCCAAAATTACCCAGTAAGAGGACCGTGAGACACATCCCATCAACACCAGTTATTTCTTTTTACCAAAGAGGGGCTAAAATTCTTTAAATGCATTCAATGTTCTCTATATTGCTGGTTCTTGACCACAGCTTAACTAACCTCGCTGAGAACATTAACCTGCAGTTGTATTCTGTTTACTAAGATAGAATTTAAACTTTGTTCGAATTTTCAAACAAGTCGTGTGTCCGAACTATGAGATTCTTTTATTTTGCTGTTTAGCCATGTTAAGCAAACTTACCATAAAATTGACTGTAGCATTTAAAACATGAGCCATATGTGAGTGTCTGTCACTTACAGTACCAGAGTTTTAAATTATAAATTTATTCTCAGCCAGCCAGTAGAAGTTTTTCAAGGAATTACAAGATACAATCTTAGGCAAAAGAAAGAAAGACAAAACGAAAAAAGCACCCCCCAACTCTACAGTAAAAATTACTCATTGATCTTTTTGTGTGTGTTTATTTGATCTATTTTTGTGTGCTAAAGTAGGAAACCTAACATTCAAACTAAAAAAAAATCCTGATTTGTAATTCTGGCTCGACATTAAAACTTAGATATTACAGTTATTTGGGATTTTATACCCAGCCTGGAATGATGGGCTGGAGTAACGTTGCTGTGAAGTGAAAGGCTGCTGCTGATGTACTTGGGTTTGTTCTGAGCTGTTAACACTGATCTCCTTCCCCGTGTTAGGGGTGGGTGATGGAAAGGGCTCTCATTCAACCTCTCCTCTGCAGGGAACACAGCTCTCACGTACGCCTGTGCTGGAGGCTTCGTGGACGTGGTGAAGGTGCTACTGAAAGCTGGTGCTAACATAGAAGACCACAATGAGAATGGACATACCCCCCTGATGGAAGCAGCCAGTGCAGGGCATGTCGAGGTGGCAAGAGTATTGCTGGAATATGGTGCAGGAATCAACACTCACTCCAACGAGTTCAAAGAAAGTGCACTTACACTCGCATGCTATAAAGGTATTGTCCCTTGCCTTGTTTTGTGTTTTTGTTTAAATTTGTTTGCTAGGATTTATCTGACTCAAACTTTCAGCAATACTTTGAATATCTTCCTAAGAGTTTTGTAAAACTGGATTTTGGTTTTAAACTCAATGTCACGAAATGCTCCTCTGTGGTGCAGTGGTATTAAGTCTGTGTTTGTGTCCAGATGTTGTGGATGTGTTTCACATGTTGCAGATGAAAACTTGTAACTGGCTATGTCCAAGCTTGTGCTTTGACACACCACCCTTCTCTCCTTCCCCCACTACCACATTCCCTATTACATTCCCAGTTCCCTCACCAACTGTCTGTGGATTCTGAAAACATCTCTGTTGGTTCTTCAGAAAATACAAAGTTGGAGTGTGTGTTTCTGTAATATCTGATGGGGTGACAATGCCTCCATTATTAGTGGATTCCTTTCCTTCAGGGTAATTTGGGAGAATGTCTATGAATTCTTAAATATGATGGACTTTTTGGGACTTTGGACTTAATTTCTTTTGCTATTTAAAGCTTCTATGTGAAGTAACAGTGCAGTGGTAATCCACTGGGCTTCTATGGTTTGTTTTCCAGCCATTGTTTTTCTACAAATAGAAACTAAAGGATGTGGATTACTGTCATAGTAACTTCAGGCTTTGCCTCTGTGGTTAGGATTGGATATACACACTATGTATAACCTATCTGGGGACTTGCATCTGGATTTGTCATGGATTTCCTGCAGCTTATGGTAGTTCCTTACAGGGTAATTCCAGTAATAGTACCACTGAATATGTTGGAGGGTCATTCTTGTTTCTTTTAACCTAAAAGTTAATTGAGTCATGAATTGTAAAACCTTGAATGACAGAGATGTCTTGTATTATCTTTGACAAGATGGTTGATTGTTTTCCTGTCAGTTTATGTAAGACTGAGTCTTGCCTTGGAGAAGAATGCTCATCAAGAGGGCTAAAAAGACTTAGAAGGGGCAATTTCTAAAATGACAGAAACTGTAATAGAGTTGAAATCAAGTTTTAGTAAAGCTCAGTAGAAGCTTTTAAAAATAGTGTCAGATAATATGATACAATTAGTGCATATTAGTTCTGAGAAATATATCTGTGAGTGTTATTAAACAGCCTAAAGTTAAGTTCAGATCTACATGGACCCATCCCTAAAAGATAATCCCCCCACTTGTATGCTGCCTTGGAACTCTTAAATGATCCATCACTATACAGTTCAATAGGAAATGAGCACAGTCTTGTAGCTTGAAGTCACAAGGAAAGGTTCTTGTATAAACTTGAATTAGACAGGTCTGTGTTCATCTCACAGCTGAGCAGTATCTTTGGGAAAGGCTTTTTGAAGGCTGCTGACTCATTTGCATTGGTATTTTTTTAAAAACCAGGTTTGCCAATTATAACTTGTAAAGATTGTAATAGCAAACTGTGAAAACCTGAATGATTTCATGTAGTGTATTGTCTGTACTACAACAAGTTGATGTTGTGAAATGCTTATTTATTTTGATCTGTTTCGTTTGAAGGCCATTTAGATATGGTTCGTTTTTTGCTTGAAGCTGGAGCTGATCAAGAACACAAAACAGATGAGATGCACACGGCACTGATGGAGGCCTGCATGGTAAATACCTTTGTTTGCACTGCTCCCTCCTTGGGGAGAGAGGAATGCAGGACGTGATAAAATAGAGTGAGCCTTGGGTAACAAGCTGTTTGGGAGCTGCAAGTAAATGTGTGTGTGTTGTTATTGTAAGAAAGTGCTTGCTGTAGCTCCCACCAGCTTCTCACAAGGAAAAAATACTCTAATTTTTGGGGGGTGATGTGTTGTTTTAAATGTTCCCTGTGTGAAGTGTAGGAGCGACTAATCTGCAGTGCAGTGGAGTAGTACAAGCCACTGGTTTGGGGTTTTGTTTTGGGTTTTTTTAGTGTTTTCTCCACGTTTGTTTTTATAAATAAGGTCTCTCAGAGTATTGTGGAATGAGCCTTCCAGAAGTGCAGTGAGCTGGATGATTCATGCATTACAATTGTCTGTTCATCACTGCAGGAAGTGTTTTGCATGGAGAGATGACTTGCTCTCTTCTAGGTTTCTGTAAATGAGGTTGTAAGGTTTTTCTTTTGACCTACCATTTTATTTTGAAAAATAATGTAGTCCTTAGTTCTCTAGCAACTGTCCACATAATTTCAAAGCGGCCATTGAGGAAAAACTTCCCTATCCAAGAACATCCTCTTAATAAAGAGTGTGCTATTGTGTCAAAGCATATCTGCAACCATTTCTGTACAGACCTTGGGTGACCTTTTCTCTTTTCTTCAAGCTGGGGAACTTCTTTGAAGAAAGAACAGGGACCTTGTTTCCATAGGAAGCGCAGCAAAAAGAGGGAAACGGAATTTTCTCCCAGTAGCCTGTAATCCTTGGAAGATAGGCTGCAGTGTTCCTCCAGTCTGCTGAGAGCTGGAGGATCAAGTGTTCTTGCAGTGCAGTTGGGAGGTGATGATGCAAGCGACCAAGGTCAGGTTGTAACGTGGGGAGCTGTGTCCAAGTCTTCCCATAGTGAGCTGGTAATTGTATCCCTGAATAGCCTTCCCTGCAGGAGAGCCTGGTGCCAATAAGGAATTCAGAAGGACAGGGGGTGCATGCTGTCACCTAAAGGAGATTGCAGCATGACTGCAGACTAAAGGTTAATCAGCCCACTGTGCTGTTTAGGTTGGGCTTTTTGTTTGCTTTTTCTTAGTTTCCTGGTGAAACAATCCGAGGGCTGGCTTGACTTGGAGGCTGTGAAGCACCTCACCTGGGGGAGAGAGTTGTGAGATTTGCCTGCATGTTTTCAGCTCTTAGGTGTTTCAGACTAGGTGTTCTGACATTACAAAGTGTGTATTGACATTTGAAAGCAGCAGAAAGGAAGATGAGCCTTTGAAGTCCCAACTCCAAAACAAGGAATTTGTTTTTTGTTATCGCTCGGCTGCACCCTTGCACTAGGGAGCTGTTCCACCAAATTGTTGTGACTGTTCCCAGTCTTCATCTCTTTCCATCTAAGGAATGCAGCAGGTACAGGTTGCTGAGATGTCTGGTCTCTGATCACCAATTCTTATGTAAGTGCCTCGGAGTTTGTTTTGGCTGGGACAGTGCCACACTTAGGGTAATGCCTTTAATGAGGTGGCTGCTGGCTTTTAGCCAACCTCTCTGAGAACAACAGCCTTTGTTTAATGTGCACCCCTGATTGCTGTCCATCTCAGGTTACTTATGACCTGCTTCATGGTCAACTTAAGCTTTCCCCTTTTGCTGATGGTGTGGCTCTCTACCAACTACACCTTAGGTGAAATTTGGATTTTAGGTACTTGATCTATTTCAAGTAGCTGAGAAGTTTAACAATACTTTCTTGAAAAGCTGACAGATACATCTATGTGCTTTGATTGGTAAGGACTCAGACTGTTCTGGCAATCCTAATTCTCTTATTTTATGGCTTCACCCCAAGGCATTTTTCGTGACCTTTAAGAGTTTTTCCAAGTCTTCTCTCCTCCTGTTACCTGCCTTATTGTTACCCACTTCATTTTCTCCGCAGGTATCTTTCCCAGGGTCTAGAAATTGCCAAGTGGGGCTTTTTGACTTTTTTGTTTGTAGAAGTCAAATCAACTACTACTACAAAGAATAAGAAAATCTTTTTTTCTGATGCTTGTTTTGAGGCTTAGGCATGGAGTGGGTTTATTACTTTTGGCACTTGTTTGCTATCTCTAGTACTGTTGTGTCCCAAAGATTGTGCTGGATATTTAAGTCTTATGCCATAATTCTTTTTCCCTCAAGAAATAAAACCACCAACATATATCTAGCTCTTTTTTCCTCATGCATTTAAACCTGACTTAGATGTAGGTGGAAACCTAAACGTTGATTAGGTCCAAGTATTACCATAATTCAACCATTGTAAGTAAAAAGGCTGTGTCTTTGTGGGATCATTTTCAGACCTAGTGGTCGCAACTGCAGCATCGAGTGAGTTCAGCTCTGTTTGACTGCTGGGTGCCCTCTGTTTGCAGGACGGCCACGTGGAGGTGGCACGGCTGCTGTTGGACAGTGGTGCCCAGGTGAACATGCCCGCGGATTCCTTCGAATCCCCGCTCACTCTGGCCGCCTGCGGGGGCCACGTGGAGCTGGCAGCGCTTCTGATCGAACGGGGAGCCAACCTGGAGGAGGTTAATGATGAAGGTTACACACCTCTGATGGAAGCTGCCCGGGAAGGCCACGAAGAGATGGTGGCCTTGCTGCTGGCACAAGGTGAGATCCCGTGGCGATGGAGTGCTCAGAGGGACACAGGGTGATCCATGGCCAACAGGTGCCCTGTGCAGATCGCTCTGATGCAGCGTGGGGCTGGCACTGCTCACTGCTGTTCCCACAGAGCAGAGCTCCAACACCCAAACTGCTGTGGGGGTGATGAGCATTCGCCTTCCTGGTGTGTGGCCAGGTCAGTAATGGCTGTTTTGTTTCCCAGGGGCAAATATAAACGCACAGACAGAAGAAACGCAGGAAACAGCCCTGACCCTGGCGTGCTGCGGAGGCTTTTCTGAAGTCGCTGACTTCCTTATTAAGGCAGGAGCTGATATAGAGCTTGGTTGCTCAACACCTTTGATGGAAGCTGCTCAAGAGGGTCATCTTGAACTGGTGAAATACTTGCTGGCAGCAGGTATGTGTTCAGAGCAAGTGATCAAGCCCACAGACACCATGAACTTGATGTGTTCTGTATGATTTGGAAGATACCTGGGCTTATGATAGTGGCAGTGTTGTAACAAGAAACAATATCCTCAGATAACTTAGCAAGAAGGAAAAAGCGTATGTTGCACCTCAGTATTGCTTGATACTGTTAACGGAGGAAAGTGCCTCCTGGAGCACTGGATCCTGTTCCATATCTAGAAAGCATCCACATTCATCATTGTTTCCAGCTATCTGCATCTAGGACAAAATTTTAATACAGATAATGCTTGGTTTTGCTTGCTACTCCAGCTTTGACTGAGCCTGGTTATCTGCACTCAGTCTCCTTGAATAACCAGTTCTTTAGGAATGGTGTGCTGGGAAGCAGTGTGCAAGACAGACTCTGGAATGTGCTGAATTTCTGTGATGAATGAGCTTTCCTGCTACATTATACAGTAGTAAAAATTAAATCTTGCTGGAGTTTGGGGTAAAATGGCACTTCGATGCTCATCTTTCAGTTTATAAAATTGGTAGAGTCTAAAGTGTTCTGCTTAAAATAATAAAGAAAAAGGAGCTATATTTGGGATATCTTCCTTGTTGTGGAAGGTGATTTATTTGTATGCTCTTTTCTAAGAATAAGCATAAAATTGGCTGGATTTGTAATTTTAGAAAGTAAAGCTCCCTGCTCATCAAGGGACAGTAACAACTGTGCCACTTGGTACAGTGACACCAGCATGTGACACCTGTCACCACCTCCCTTGGAACACTTGCTGCTTGCACTTCACTGCTGATAGCATAGAAAGTTGATTAAGGAGCCTTGTTTTGGCATCAGGGAGACTCTAATTATACCTCACACCTTAAAAATAAGAAAATGGCTAATCACATAGGCATTTCTTTTTTTACGAGTAATGTGTTACATAGTTTTCACAGAGCTGGTGTATATGAAGCTAGACAAATTATTTCAACAAAATGGTTTTAAAGCAAATTATTTTAAAGAGCAGGAAAGAAAGGAAATTTGTAGAAGTGTATGGGTTTGTTGTATTAATACTGATTCAGTAATGTGCATTTTGTCTGGTTTCCCTTGGCATACAGCTCTGAGTCAAATGGACAGTCTGCACAACTGTCTGGATTATTTGCTGTAACAACTGAAATCCTTCTTGCTGTAGAGAGACTGTAGGAATAAGTGAGCATATAGGCTTAACTGCTTAGATTGTCAGTCATGCTTTTTCTGAGCCTTGGCTTACCCCCTCTCCTCGGAGTATTTTTACTATGAGAGCAATTTTTGCCATGAGAGCAATGCCCTTGGACTGTAGAGGCTGTTGGTCATTAGGATATAGCTGTTGTCAGAGATTTTTATGTTTATCTGCTGTGAAATACTTGATAAGGACATGTCCAATATGAAAAAAATGTTGTGTTTGTAGGAGCTAATGTTCATGCCACTACAGCAACGGGAGATACAGCTTTGACCTACGCCTGTGAAAATGGACACACAGATGTGGCAGATGTGTTGCTTCAGGCCGGTGCTGATCTGGTAAGGCTTCTGCTGCATCTTGTGGGCAAAGTGCTTTGTTTTCAAACTGTGAGGCAAAGCCTGTGTGCTTAGAGAACAGAGTGATGAGCTTAGGAATAGAGATTCATATACAGCTCTGAAAAGAGGCATGAAAGAAGCTTTTATGAAAGCCTGCGTGTTCTGTTTGGTCTACAAAATTAAAGTTCTTATGGGTGATCTGCTCTGAATTTAAAATGTTTTAGTATTAGGAACTGCTGCTTCTCTGTGTCAGTTGGTCTCTGAACACTGTTGATCTCTTAACTTGTGCAAACTGCTACAGAAAAACCCCAAACAAAGCAATGTCTTTTAAATGATCAGCATAATCTGATCACTTTTCTTTCTTCTGACTCTTGGGTTTAGCACATTGCTTTCCCCATGTTTATTTTCTGTAATGTAAACTAAGTTGTTTACATAATTGTCTTTTTTCATATTATGTAGCAGGAGACCCAAAACTGCTTCTTCACCAGCTACAGAGATATATCATTTGATTTTTAATTAGTAAAAGCAATTGATACTTTAGTCTTCCAAAGGCGTTTAGGAGCCTTATGTCAAACAAGGCTCAAGCAGGAAAGATTGTTATTTTGGTTGCCTAGGAGGAGGATTCTCCTTTTTTTTCCCCCCATACATACTCACTGCTTCTGTGTTCTTTGCTTGGGGGGTGGGTTAGGGTTTTGGTTGGATATTCTGGAATTTTTGTTCCTTTTAGAAAGCTGAGAATGCTAGAAAAGTTCATCATTGAACCTGATAAATCACCATACTAATGAAGTTAAATTAAATTTCAGTCGTTAATTAAGTTTTTTATTTTTTATTTAGAAATATAAATAAACTAATACTGTAATTGGGAATAATATTTCCACTCTTCTTTGAAACTATACTTTTTTTAGGCCTTATTAATTCTTCTGCAGTTATGTCAGTAATGTTCTGCTTTATTTGCTCTTATCAGGAAGGAAAGCCATATTAATGGGAGGGGTTATGGGATTTTTGGCATGCCTACTGCACTTAGCTCAATTCAGTGCTGGGTACTGAACATGAGCCACTCTCATAGAGGCAGGATAGGTTTGGGGGAGTTTATTGGATAGTTAAGGAAAAATATTGAAGTACTTGGTTATATAAAGGTAAAACCTGTTGAGGAAGACCTGCCATGTAAATCTGCCAGTTTTGAATTCTGATTATAAGTTAGTTGGGAAATGCCTGCAGGATGGTAGTGATGTTGATGGCAGGTGCCTCTGGTTTGAAGCAGTTTCTGTTCAAACTCTTGTGTTGCTTGGCTTTATTTGAAGTTGGGAGATGTTTTGAATAGATTTATGTTTGTCATGGGTTGAGGGAGGGCTCTGAAGGCTGTTACCTTATTGCTGGGTGTGAAAAAGCTTCTTTAGCAGTACCACGAGAGACTGTTCTTCTAGATTTCAATTTTCATTCAAATGAGTTTGGGTGATTCCATCAAGTTGTCCCAGGAAGCTGGGAATTGAATGAAGATCTGGATGTAAACATTTATTGGTCTGTCTACATTTGTCCAGTTAGTTTTGCTCTACTGCTGATGTTCAGAAACAGAAAAAGAAAGTACATCTCCTGTTGCTTTTCTTTCCTTCCTTTTTCATCCTGTGGCTTCCCTCTTTCCTGGGATTGCTTGCACTGATGCTTCATTGTTTTCCAGAAACTTTCATTATCCCTGAGGTTTAATTCAGAGTCACTGAGGAGCTGGACATGCAACATCTTACCTGTTGGAAAGCAGTTCTTTTTGAGGAAGATACTGGTTATGTCCTAAACAGTAAAATAAAACAGGAGCAGCCTGGTCCAGCAGAAGGTGTCCTGGTCCATGGCAGGGATGTTGGATGGGATGGTCTTTGAAGGTTCTGTCCAACCCAGACCATTCTGTGATTGTTTTATGAAAAGTGATTCTGGTAACCAGTAGAGTTTTGTCTGAACTGGTAGTGACCATTACCACCACGTCTCAGCACAAAATAGGCGTTGTTCTGGCAACAAGAACTGATGTTTTTCAGGGACTGATCCTCTGGCCTGGATATCAAATATGTAATTCAGTTCAGGAACCAGTGAAGATCTTGAGAGTTCTGCTAGATTCATTAAGAAATGTGGTTTTGTAAGCACCAGGAGAATTTAAAAAAAAAAAAAAAAAAGATGGCTGGGAGGAACTTTCTTCAGTTTTGGTTAATTTTTCCTTAAAGTTCTGCAGTGACAAGTCGTGCTAGAAATGAGCAGTGTCAGAGTGCTCATCTGTCTGCTGGAGAACTGCTCAATCCTCTATGGTACTTCAATGAATTTGTCTCCTTGTGACTAATTGTTCATGAAGTCTGGCTTGTTAACAATTCTTCTGTGCTTTTCTGATGCCCTTCTTTAAGGGATCTTTTCCATGTCCTTACGAAATTGGCCTGTCAAAATCTGTAGCAAAACTAGCTGGCAGGCCTGCACCTTTTCTTGTTAATGTATGCATTTTGAAATCAGCTCGCTTTTGCCAAGTGTATGAATGACTGAATCTGAGGCACATCTGAAGCCTTCAGCCTGTGATCCCATCTGTGCCATAGTTACATTCTAGTTCCCCCATCCCCTTCAGGAGCAGGGACTTCCAGGGTCTCAGCTTGAGCTCCTACCACTGGATCAAATGGAAATTTTACTTGTTTGCAACCTTTATGGGGACAGAACACCTAGTTTCGATTTTGTGATCTATGTGAGTAAAATTTTGGAGATTGGAACTCTGAAATATGAATTGATAAAAGCATTTTTTGAAAGCAGAAGTATGGTTTAGTAACTTCAGGAAAAAATATCCAGCCCTTCAGTAATACATCTATTTACCACTGTGGCAAGGATTGTCTAATTTCGAAGGTGAGAGGATAATTTTTCCGTTAAGATTCCTTTTTTTTTTCCTTTCCTATTTCTTCTTCATGTCTTTCCCTGCAGTTACCTTCATCTCAAGGGTTGTGAAAGGTAAGACGTGGGAGGTACATAAATGTTCCCACAGGAACCAGGTTAAGGACTGTAAATCTCACAGTGAGTATTGGTGATATTTAATGAGAGATGATATCCTGCTTTTAAGCTGCTAACCTTTCAATAAACTAAAAGGACCTTTTTGGATGCCTGTTCCCCTTTGATGTGGAATCACACCTGGATTAAAGGAGATTCTGGTGTCCCTTTTGAAGGCAACACTGCTCTTGACAAGGTGGTTGCATCTTTGTCTGCTTCAATGTAGCTGCAAACAAAAGAGAGATGTTCTTTTTTGGACAGTGAGATCATCTCAGCTTTTCTCAGCTAGGAAATACAGAGAAGAGTTTTAAATTGGGATTTTTTTAACTTGGGCCCTCTTGCAGCTGTACATAAGGCTGTGCTACATAGGAGTTGATCTAGTGATGGAATTTACCTTTCTCCTACAAGATATATGGGAGCTTTTATGCAGAAATCAAGAGATGGAAGAGAACCCTTGAGGACAGCTTCATCTTTGTATTTTTCTCATTTTACACTGTCAGGGTCTCCCCAAAACTCTTCAATACTTGTTAACATTCCACGTCTTGCTTTGCTTAGAAGACTGAAACTGGCTACCTGGCATCCACATAATTCTAATTGCAAAAAAACCCCCAAACACACATGCCAATCTACCTCTTGATTCTTCTCCTATGACACAATGCTTTTACAGACATGTTTCTGTCATGTCAGGCATCATTGTTTTGCCTTCGGGTGATGGCATCTCTCACACTAACGTGGCTCCTAAATTAAAAACTCACTTTCCTTGGTGTGTATGACACACTGTGGGTTTGATGCGTTGTGTATGAGGCACCATTTAAACATCTACAAAAGCAGCCAGTCTTCTTGGATTTGAATTCAACAATTCTGGTGGTTGCTGTGTTGCTGTTATGTGTTTTCTTACTGGTTTTTGAACTATCAGGGGAAGGTCAAGGATTTCTGGGTTTTTAGACTTGGCCCTTAGTCTTGTACAGATTAAGCGTGGTAGGACCTGTGAAGCTCATTTTTGTAGTCAACACTTTTTGGCTGTTGCAGTCTCTGGATGGTGCAAAGTAGAATGAAATTCTTCATTTTGCCAGTAGTGAACAAAAATCCATCTTGTCTGTAACAAGATGCTGTGTCTGACCTTTGTGCTCTCTTTGTGGATCTGAATGGCTCATGGTAGGAGTCTGAACTCTAGAGAGCTTCATTGCTTGGTCTTACCATTGTTCTTGCCTGCCTCATGCCAGCAAACCAGTTTTCAGCTGGTGGCTCTCATCCAATTTAAGTTCCTGTTCCAGGTCTTCATGACCAGGAACAATTGTTTGTAGAGCAAGAGCCGTGAGTTCTTCTTTTTCCTTCCACAGGACAAGCAGGAGGACTTTAAGAAGACTATTTTGGAGGGCATAGAGCCAGGCAGGCATCAGGTGAGGTTGGCCTTTGATGCCTGTGAGCTGCAGCCTCAGGATACATGATAAGGACAAGCATGGCTTCAAGGCATCTCAGTCTCTTCACAGATCTAGAGACTCACTGTGTAGACTAGAAGGGGCATTCTTGTCCTCTATTCTCCCTTCTGTTGGGTTTTCTAAAACTGGTTTTAAAAAGTCATATCCCAACCTTCCCAAATGCAGCAGCTTATCTCGTTGACAGCAGCCCTCTTAAATGTTTCCTCTAAGGTCTTCCCTTTTTAGGTGTTTACTTTAAACTAGAGACCTAGTTGAGTTTTCAGGAAGGTTGTTTAGGGCAGGTAGGTTGGTGACTGCTGGAATAGGAGTTCAGTCTTGAAAATCAGCAGTGTTAGGGACTGTTGTTGCATCAAAAGCTTTCTCTAGATCATTTTGTTCAGAATAATATTTAGATTTCTTTTAAATATTCACTGTTGTCATGGATGAGGGAGACTTGTTAAAGAACTGAAAAGCTGGAGTTTTACTTTGAAAATACAGATTTTCTTCCTGAACTTTTAAATAACATGCGACGTTGGAAAAAAAATTTAAAAACCTATCCTAGTGATTAATTAACCATGAATATTTGTGAACCAGGAAGAATTATGTGTGGGGAAAGCCTTTATGTAGCTGATCTTGGAACTGCCTGAACCAGAGAACTCAAAGGGAAGAATTAAAAAATAGCAATGACTGTCGTAAGATGCTCCTGATGGCTCTGCTTCTGCTGTGCTCTTGGAAGTATTGATTTGTCTAGAAAGGAAATAATTATTGCTGACTGGAACCTCATCTCCTTCTTGAGTCCCAGTGGAAAAGTTGCAGCCAGTATAAACTCCTGCCTCACTTTCCCTTCCCTTCCTGTCTGTTACCCAAACCCACAGAAAATTCTTCTCAGGTGTTCTTTCTATCTCAGCAGAATCAGCAGGAGAGCACATCACCCAGGGCTTTAGAGAATGGTTTTCCCAGTGTGCCAGAGGTGTTCTCCTTTCTTTATTTTCCTGATTGTACTAACTACCATGTTCCTCAGGGCTGCAGCAGTGACAAGAGACAGGATACCGTGGTGAATCCTGCAGTGCAGAGAGGCGAGGGGATTGTGTTTGGAGACAATTTACTGGGTTTAGATATTACAAAATAAACATTGGTGTGCACATCATATAAATACGAGGGACAAGTACATTGGAAAGGTAAAGGGGATGCTTTGGGACAACTTTCATTTTCTCTGTCCTGGTTTTGATTATCTAATGCAGCTGAAAAAGAGATAGATATAGACACTTCTAGATATATGTAATCTTTGAAATTTATGATTATTCTGGGTAAAAAGACAGGATGTGAGTAGACAAAGGCACTGCACCGTCTCAGCTTCTTATTTTGGCTTGTCCTAGATGTCTTCCCTTAAAGCTTGAGTTGATGTTGTTTGATAGCCATTATTAGGGCCGCAGAGAGTGCTGAAGTCAGAATTAATTTCATCTTAAAATAAAATACGCGTTTCTATCTTCCAATGTGAAAAATACCATCAAAATGCCATAAGTTTTGAAGATCTAGAGCAGGTGGGCACCCAAATGGTTTGGTTTGGCTGGACTGATGGTGTGCATGGTGCTGCAGGGATTGGAAGTGTGTAGTAGCTGAGGATCAAGTTCTGCCTGCTCGAGGAAGTGACAGTTGGTTAAACTGGGCAGAATCACTGCGTTGCATTTAAATGAGGAAGCCTCCTGGCGTCAGTGTTTGAGACTTCCAACAGTGAAGTCTGTTAGGAAGGCAGAATGTTGCAAATAATTATACCTTACTGCCAGTTATCTGCTGCATCTCAGTGCAATATAGGATGCTTTTCACTACCTTGACTATAGCTAAGGTGACCTAAAATTAATTTTGCATCTTGCCATCTTTGCATCAGTGAGGATTTAGAACTGGGTGTGAAATAGTTCAGGCAGCAGTGTCCAGGTCCTGCTCAGAGCAGAGTGGTGGTCAGAAATTCTTTGCATCCACAGTTTCTTTGGGATCTTTGTGATGTGCTGGCGGAACCAAGGGTTTGCTGTGCTTCAGGCACACAGCAGCTTCTGGCTTTTTAGGATCTCTTGGCAGTGGCTGAGGAAGGAAAAACTATGCCAAATACCAGAGTAAGTATCAGGGCTCAAGGGCACGCTACTAATTCTTACAGTCATAGGGCCACATGCTAACATAATTAGCTTTACATGTCCTGCAAATGTTTCTGCCATGCAGACAGTCCAGAAGCAGGTATTTATTGACATCTAAGCAGTCATTACCCTGGGAGTGGGATCTATTTAATTAACAGAAAAAAAGAAGAAAAAAAAAAAGATGTGACTTCAGTAGTAAGTCTGTAAGGTTTTCTGTCTGCCTGCATGTGCTTGTGTGTTGTACTACTGAGTAAGCAAAGAAATCAGAGCACTAATGTGGGATTTAGCTGTGAGTTGAAGCAGTGGTGGACAGTAACACAGAGCTCTTGTGCAGGCTGAGGAGCAGAGCAGGAGAGGAGCAATGTAACCTCTTACAGTGAAGGATGGGCTTGGATTGGGGACCAGTCTCCAACAGAAGATCCAGTCAAGAGGTTTCTTCTTCAAATGTAGGAACAAAAAACTAACTTAACCTGCAGCTTGCAACCAAAGCAAGCCATATGTCAAAGGACATATGCAGAGTTTTCAGGAATGCAGAAACTGTGGGAAGGAATTGAGTCGTTCTGTCAAGTCTCTTCTTGTCTAAATGTATTTATAAGTAGCCGTGTCATCCATTGTCAGTACTAGATGTTAACTTTCACTATCAGGTATACATGCAATTACAAAGTAAAGAGTGAATTTAGAGCTTGGCTTCCCAGATATTTCATTCAAAAACACGCATTCCTAGTATATTATTGATCAGACTGAATATTATTTAAGTAGGATAATACTGAATATAGAGTGTGCATACAAACACACACAGAAAGATGATGTTCTCTCCCCTTGTTCTGCGGGAGGGTTGATATCATTGCTCAGCATTCTTTGTGGTATTGATCATGTCTACAAAGCAGGCACATTGTCTAGTTCTGTAACTGCTCTAATACAGTTGTATTAGAGTAACCACATCTTTCCTGTAGTCAGAAACTTTAAATTAGAAAATTGTTCTTGACGTTCATTCCCTTTTTGTTGGTTTGTATCATCCTTTTCTCATCTTTCTGCTTTATTCTCCAACCCTCTTAGAGACTTCTTGTGACCTGCAGTGGTTTGTCTCATTTTTATTTCTGATCCTCTTCCGTACGTTTTAGAAATGTTGTGTGCACTCAAGGCATTATTGCAGTTTTGAGGTCTGGCGGAACATGGCAGCTCTCTGGACTGTGGTTATTGTGAACTTCTTGATGTTGGGTGACATTTGTGTTAAATCTTCCACGCGTTCTGAGGAGGAAACAAGATGTTACTGTTCTCATGTATGCATTGAGAACATTTGCATTCAAATGTTATGCATTTGAACACTAAAATAAACAGGGGGATGTAAGTATGGAAGCTTCCTGGTGTGATACCGGTATGGATGTGGTCCTAACCCTTTTTAACAGTGTGATTTAGCGTTTCAGGTAACATCAAAATGGACACTGGTTTATATTTATTACAGTCTGCTTGTGAGATAGATCTTCTGCTGAGATGGGTAATTCTGGTCCCATCACCAGATACTTCAGGAGCTGAAACAATGGTACAATTTTTGCCTATTTATACGTCTCTTATTTCTTCTCTAGGAGCATGAATCTGAAGGTGGGAGAACCCCACTAATGAAGGCTGCGCGAGCTGGTCACTTATGCACCGTGCAATTCCTTATTAGCAAAGGTAAATGCTGGTTTACATACCTAATTAAAAAGCTTAAAATGCCACTTTACAATGCCACATGTTTGTGATCTGTATTCAAAATTAATCTTGTTATGTGTATATGAGCATTTGTCAAACTCCTGAGGATTTTTTGAATTTCATGCAGTTCATGATAGAATGAATTACAAAGTATTTTGCTAGTTACTTTTCCTACTCTGTTGTATAAATTGGATTTGAAGTACAGCAGATATTTCTAGTTTCTTAAAAAAAAGCACTTCCTCCTTCAGAAAAGCACATCAAGTACTGTCTGAAACAGTAGCAACTGCACCACACAGTGATGCTGCTCATAGCTCAGAGTGAACATTTGGAATTGTGCTTCTTACACCATGTGTTCCCTCACTTAACACTTACAAGCCCACTGTGGTTGTTGCAACTGCCTTGTCTTTACAAGGTGAGGAGGAGGATGTGTAGAAGCCAATCAGTCAAAATCCCTTGCTCTTTCCCTAGAAGTGTGTAGGAAGTAATTGGATTAGAAGAGTAAAGTTTGTCTCTGTTCCACAAAATACTGCACTTGTTGATACTGTCTTTTAGAAAGAATTTCTTTGTGTTTAATTCTCTTACTAGGTGCCAATGTGAACAGGGCTACAGCCAACAATGATCACACAGTGGTGTCCCTGGCCTGTGCTGGAGGTCACCTGGCCGTGGTTGAGCTTCTCCTGGCTCACGGGGCAGATCCTACTCATCGGCTCAAGGTATTCACTTGCAGCTGTCACGTTTCAAAGGTTCTGAAAGAACCACCTGGCTGATTTATGAAGTAGTAAATTTAAGTCATAGAATTATATCTTACATGGGGATGTGACACCGGGGAGCAAAACTCATCTTCTGGCTTTTTGTTTCCAAAATCTCCCTTCAGGATGGCTCAACAATGCTCATTGAAGCTGCCAAGGGAGGACACACAAATGTTGTTTCTTACTTGCTGGATTACCCAAACAATGTTCTGTCGGTTCCTGCAGCAGACTTGTCCCAGCTTACACCTCCATCTCAGGATCAGTCTCAGGTAAGGCAGAAGGAGTTTTTTTTGAACAGCACCATCAATGCTGGGAAGAAACACTTGCATAGTAGTTAATTTCGAAATGAACACAGACAGTGGAAGGAATTTTAAAAGCCCTGCACACATGAGAATAATAGAGTGTGAGAGAATTGGTTGTTGCTATCTGCAGGCACCTGAAGAACACCTGAGCTTTGTTCCCTTTTCTGCTCCCTGGACAGGGTAGTCTCAAACCAAGGATTTAAAAAAGATGTTGTTTTCTTTCTTGCATTTGCTCGGTATTTTGGTTCAACAGTTCTAAAGCCTTGTGGTAGTACCCCTCACATGGTGTTACTGGTTCTGTTTGTTGTATAAAAGAAAATATATTGTGTAAATTCAGAGTTCTACAGTCTGAAGAGGCAGCTTTCCAGGGGAGTTTGCTGATTAAAAGCCTAAAAGAATTAACAGTTTTCCAGCCAACACAGCCTGCGATTTTGCAGAGTAGCACAGTTAACTTTGACATATTATCCCTAGTAAAAAAGCATGGGACAGGTCATACCAAGAGGCAGCCCAGAATACACAGTCTGGGAAGAGTGGAGTGTGCTGTAGATCTGTACCTTTGTATTTACACTTGAAGATCTGTCTGCCAGAAGGTGTTCTTACCTGAGCGTGTGTCTGTGCCTTTGTTTCAAGGTTCCCCGTGTCCCGGTGCATACGCTCGCTATGGTTGTACCTCCCCAGGAGCCTGACAGGACCCCTCAAGAGAACTCCCCACCTCTCTTGGGAGTGGTGAAAGGTCAGTATGTAGCCACTCAGAGAATATATGTGGTTTGGAGATGGATAGACTGGGGACCATTTTATTAGAGCTTATACACAGTGTAGTCCATTCCATCAGTCCTTGAACACCTCTAATGAAGTATAACTTTAAACTATTTTATATAGTTAATAGTTTTTTTCCTTATTTTCTCGCATTCTAAAGTATAGCAACACTGGTTGTTCTAATCTTATTATGTTTATTCTAATTTATTAGAATTATGCTTATTCAGTTTTTTGTGGAAGAAAATGCTTGTGGTAACTGCCATAGTGCAGACAGATAAAAAAGTTAATGTACTCTAGGTGTGGTGTTCACATTTGAATATCGTACATTGGTCTTCTAGAATAGTTGCAGCTATTATCCATGAACTTGATGCACCAACTTTTTTCTGTTCCTTCAGTAGCAATGCAAACATGTTGGCACTGTAAAATACCAGTGCAGATCTACTTATGGGAGAGTTTTTGTTGTATTAGTAATAGTTCTCTTGTAAGTAATCGTTACATCAGAGTTTTTGCTTTGAACATGGTCAAACTGATTGGTTAAAACTCCTTGCAGTCATTAAATGGCAATTAGGGAGTTTGTTTCCAGCTGTGGATTCTGTAACAAAATCTTCGTATCTGCTAAGTCAGCTCAGAAAGAGAAGCAGATTCTCAAGTGCAAAGTCACAACTGCAGCTCCAAAGGATCTACAGTTTTGGATGGGGGTCTTAAACATTACAGTATCCAAAGCTCTGTTAGCTAGATCTGCTTAAATCCTTTGTTTGAGGGAGCACCGAGCACTTCCAGAGCAAACAAATAAACATAAACCTCTTAGGGGCACAAATAAAGAGAAAAACATCGTGTACCTGCTGGTGTCTGAATGTGCAGCTATGCCCCTCTCCATGCATATGCCATGTGTGTGACCTCTCAGATGCACTTGCTGTCTCATTTCCTAGGATGTGCAACACTTGATATTCTGGATTTCATAAAAATGGATAGCAAACAAATGAAAAGAATATACAACTTCTGGTTCCAATAACCCATCAGAAAGCTATATACCAGCATATGTGCCCTTCCAGTTCAATGCCTGTTAGCACTGCAGAGTGGGAGCGTTCTGGGAGCACATTTTGTGGTGCATGGGAATCAGTAAGGGATTCGTTGATGCTGAGTCAGAAGACTGAAGTTAAAAGCTAAAAGTTTCATGTTATTCAATCAAATTATGAAAAGCAAATAGTTGACTGTAGTTTAGGAAACAGCTCTCATTACAAACACCTAATTGCCAATGTCAGCACATCCTTAGGTGTGTTTTTTGCAGTACTGTGATGTTGGGACTGGTACAGGGAGATCTCATTGTTCACAGGGGTTCAGGACCAGGGGTTCAGGACATGCTTCATGCATGTCAGCAGAACTCATCTGTGCTGCGTTGCAGGAGATGCAGCAATCCCTAATGTGTCATCGGGCTGATGAAGCATTCCCCAAAACTCTGTGCAAAGCTCTTGTGTCTCTCAGATCTTTAGGGGGAAAATGGTATTTTTGTACTAAATGCTGTGTGCTCATTGCAGTGCAGAGTTGGTGTGCTGTGCTGAACTGCCATTTGTAACTTGTTACACACACGTGGCTTTAATTCACCAGACTTCCATCACTAAACTTCCTGGGAGAGGTGGGGCAGAAGGGAGGGTGAGTTGAGATGGTTGTTATATCTGAGGCAGGAGAGCAGTCAAGTTCTTACAACAAAATTGTTTTTCTGGGGGCAGAACAGTTACTTGCCTTCAATTATAAGTAGCCCCTGAGTTTTTGTATAAACTGTGAACTACTGGGAGGCAGGAGAGCAGTACCTTGCCTTCTTAACCTTAGCACAACAAGGTTTTTTAATGGACTTATGTGAGTTTTGCAAGAAACGCAATAGTGACACTTTGTTTTCTGAAGAGTTCTTGGCAAGTCAGATGTAAAATTTGGAATGCATGTAAGTGTTCCTATTACAATTCAGATATGACATGAGGTTTTTCAAGAGGAATTTATGGTCTAATTTTGAATTTTATTATTATTCTTCAGTAAAGCATGAAGGCGCATGGGATCATTACCATTTGAATAATTACTTTGGCAAAGGATTTAATATTGGTGTTTAGCAGCTGAAAAGAGAAACATTTCAGAGGCAACAGTGGATCTAGAGAGGCTTAGATAAAGGTGACACACCAAGGTGGTAACGTGGAAAGAGCTGAAGAAAAATCAGGTGAAAGAAGGAGCAGAATCAGTTATGAGACTGACCAGACCTCAGCTCCTACTTGCTTAGGAAGGGTTATTCTCAGTGCACTACATTTAGCACGTGTCTGCTGTGTCCATGTAAAAGAAATCCCAGTTCAGCTCTTTTTGCTTCCGTGGGGAGAAGCAGGAGATCCCTTCCCTGGTGGATTCTACCGACTGCTGCCCTCACTGAGCAGGGGCAGGATTGCTCAGCAGAAGCTGTGGTGCAGCAGCTCAGCACAAAGAGCTTTTGGGGCACAAAACCCGAGTGTGCTGCTTCCACAGGCCCGAGGGTCTGTCCTGTGCAGGGCTGTGCTGCAGCTCCACGTGGCCCTGCACCTGCTTCCCTGGGAGAGGGGCTTGGAGCCCAGCCCAGGGAACAGTCCAGAGGAATGCTGCTGGATTTCTTCAGGAAACCAGCTGCTGATAATCCCATCTACTTTGTAAATGCAGGTGAATGGTTCCTGCAGAGCCTTGTGCAATGAGCAGGGCTGGAGCACAGAGCCTGCTCTAGATCCTCATCAAACACCCTGGGACAAAAAGGGATGCTCAGGGAGCCTGTGGAAAGCAGCAGGGTTGTTGTCTTAGTCAAAATATTTTGACTGTAATCAGCTGTTTTTAAACATGTTAAAGTTCAAAGTAGTCTGTTTTTGGAGAATGAGGTATCAGGTTTTCAGTCAGTTTTTCTCCAGATTTGTTTTACTTCATGCTTATTCTGAAATTGTGCTTACAAATGAACTAATTGGCCTAAAGTGAGTACTTAAATCCTGTCAACATGCTGTCATTAGACTTTTCTACTGTCATTTTTAAGTAGGCAGTAACTTGCAGCAGTTCTCATTTGGGGTGCAGTTTTTTTAAGAATTCTGCAAGACTCAAATAGACTTATTCAGGTGAAAGCTGCCCACATTTGCCTTTGACCCCTGTGAAGGAGACCAGAGTTCACCTAAAGTTGGGTGGTACTTTTGGAATCTATAAGCCTTCTCAGCTAGATATTCAAAATATGGTATCTTCTGGATCCCCATGCTAAATCTAACAATCTGATGGTGTGGAGAAGGGGAAGAAAACCCAACTCTGTGTAACTTCAATAGCTACAAATTCAATAAATATTTTTTACTCTGGTATCTGACTTCTATGCCTAATACTGAGTTATAGATCCCAGCAGAGATCTCATGCACTGTGTGATTTAATAAAAATAGGGGCCAGGTTAACAGTAAAACTAGGAAGTTATATGACTTTCATGGAGGTAAAAGCATTAGTAAAGCAAACTGATATTCCTGCTTTTCCAGCTTTTGCATTCTGATTTTTACCAGATTTTTATACTGCACAGTCCCAGCTGCCGGTTCATTGCTTAATGTGCTTCAACATCTTCTGATCAACTCTTGCCATTTCCTCCTGGAAACTTCCTGCCTGGGTCAGCAGCTAGCCCAGGTATCTGGGATGAGTTCCCAAGGGAGATTTCACCATCCATGCCTCCTGTCTTCTGAACTTTACTAATACTTCCTTTGTAGATTGAAAGACTTTTTTCTGCAAATCCTCAGCAGTGCAGGAAGGTGATTTGACACCCAGGCACAGGCAGGTGCCCAGGAGCACAAATGTGTAAGAGTCTTTTCACGGTGGTTTGTGAAATTCTGCTCCTTTGAAGCTCCAGTCACCTGCTTGCCACCAACTAATTCAATTACATCTTAGCAATTTTCCAGTTATACACCATGAAGCCACCAGAGGAAACTTGGGAAGAAGACTAAGATTGGAAAGTAACTCAAATTTTTGAATGGCTGAGAATTGAGTTCAGCTTGGCTTGGTTTCAGCTGTGTAGCCATTGCCTGTTGGATGGCATTGCACCTATTCCCTGCAATTTTCCATAGGAACAGCTGCAGGAGTGATAAAGACTGGCAAAATTACTCCATGGTTCCAGGAGGGATACTGTGAACATACAAACTCATCACTCAGCCTTCTACCAATTAATCTCTTCTTTATAAAGAAGAATTCAGTATGTATTAAAAATCATGTAGCAGATGAATTTGCTTGGGAAAAATAGGATTATTTTTTTTTCCAAATTAGCAAAATTATGTAATATTGTACTTTGCATTTGTGCGTGTATGGGGCAACTGATTGTTTCTCCAAGTCCTTAGAGATTAATTTCTTACTGACAAAAGTAATAGTTAAACACAGAATTTTCATGAAAATTCAATATTGAGTTCATTTTATTTGGGTTCATGAGGCTGGTGAGTTTTAATTGCAGACTGCAAATTGAACTCTCAACTTCTGAGTGAAATCAGATTTAAAAAAAACAACCTGAAGTGCAAGAACAACGGACAAGCAATTCTCTTACAGAGCACACAAATGACATGGTGATTCATACAGATTTATCTAACAGGGTCTCCAGCAGAGAAGATGTATTTGAATGTACAAATGTGTATCACACAGCTGACTTTTTTTTACTGTCATTTTTTTATGCTGGAAAAAATATTTTGGACTTCACTGTTTGGATTTCAATCCACTTTTTTTTTTCATTTAACAATGAGAATAGAAATTAAGGAGCTGTTAACAAATCTCAGAATTTTGTCTAATAAAATATAAAATACAATACAACTGAAAGGCATATAAATTAGTCCTTTCCTGGGAGAAGTGACATCCTATGGATTATAAGTCAGGGCTAGAAGAGCAAGTTCCTTGAGATTCATAACCACTCACGAGGAAATATGGTATCAGATCTGTTTGTTGGCAGCAGCTGTATAAATACTGAATGTGTTCTAAGCAAATTTAAATTAGAAGAGTTCAATTGCTTGAGAAAGCCACCTGAGGACTACAAAACTGAAGGGTATTTTTCCAGGTTCTTGCTCACAGTGTTTAGGGACTTAAAATGTTATTTGCAGCCAGAAGCATTAAAACCTGCTCATGGTGTCCTCTCTGCATGTGCTCAAGAGACCAGGAATGATGCCTGGGAGAGGCTCATTGGGGTGAACGGGCTGTTGCAACTCAGGTCTGTGGGAGATGATCTTAAGTTTATGGGAGAAGTACAGGAAATTGCTGTAGGAAACACCTGTCACTTCCTGGAGAGAAGTGGAGAAGTGGATGGGAAGCCGTGTTTGAGCAGAGTAGGTCTTACCCTGGGTCATAAATGTTGGTCACAAACCTGGCTGAAGATGCTGCATGCTCTGCAGGAATTGTGGTGAAGGCTCAGCTGGAAAGGGTAGGGACCAGAACTTGTGGGAGTGTAGAAATGCAAATAAAAGAGCAACTGATGATACTGTTCACAAAATAATTGGGGAATCAGTCCCTTCTTTACTTTGTGGCTTTCCTAGCATGCCCAGAATGACTCTGGGTTTGCTGATCAGTTTTTTTCCTGTAATCATGATACTGGATGGCAAGCGGTATCTGTGGAGCAACATCTGCATTTCAGTCATGTTCAGTCTAAACAACTTGCATATTAAACAAGTCTTCTAAAAGTGATGAAAACAGTTGCTTTAGAGGCCAGATTGACAGCTTAATGTTGCTAGGTGTAATTTGCTGGTAGGTTGATTGTGTAGATGACTGATGCGGACCCCAAAAGATAAATGTACAAAATAAATTTTTAAAAAAAGGGTGACATCATCATGATCTGGCCTGTGATTGGATTCTTAAGTCTTACTGTACTTACATATTTCAAAAGTGAAAGTATAAAGTGTGTGTTCATAATTATGTTCTAAAATGGGCACAGTATTTTCCAGGATATTGTAATATAGAGGACATTTGGATAAACCAGGAAATGCTACTTTTTAGTACATCCAATATTTGCATATTCAAAGCTACCAACAGTGTTGCTTCTCCACCTCTGGTTTGAGCTGACTGTTCTGGTGGACATGTCAGGTTTAGCAGATCTTCCTTCCTACCCCTCATTCTCTTCCAGCATCTCCAGTTACAGGTTGCAATTGTTTTTTGGCATAGAAAGGGTGATCTGGAACCTGAAAAGTGGCCTTGCTATCTAATTAGCAGCTGAATAATGTAAATTTCAGTACCTTTTCTGGAACTTGAGAGCTCAGCTGGTCTCCTAACACCTGTCTTCAGAAACTGTCCCACCTTTCTGTGGTGGTTCCCAGCTGGAGCTGCAGCCTGGTGCTGTCTGAGCCCAGCCCTGGCTCCTCAGCCCAGCCCAGCTCTCGAGGTGGGGTTGTGCTTCTGCTCTTTCCTTCCTCTTGTGCTCCTAGAAAAGCTTTCCCATGCCAGGCCTGTTTTCTCCCCAGGCTGGACTTGAGAGGGACAACATTGGTACTTTATCATTTGGGGGGCTCTTTGAACTGCAGCTTTTCTTTCCTAGAGTGATGGAAGGTGTCCAGAGCTGCTGGGTTGTGGGAATGCCTTGTGTTAGGATGGGAATGATAGACACAGGAACCTTAGGGGTGACATTAAACAGAACAGGACAGAGGGTTCCCATCTCAGCTGAAGCCAGGGTTCATTTGCAGTTTGGTTACTATAGCAGTGGAGCACATCTTGGTTTCAAAACAACGATACAGCCAAGCCTTTCTGAGATTTTTGGTGAGTGCAAATGTATTTCTCAAGAGTGGTCTCAAAAACCTGTAAGTTACACTTGTTAAAATTAAAAGATAAACCCTGAGTGCACAACAAAGCCAAAGGGGCCACAGGTTAGAGAAGGCTCGAGCTAAAAAGCCACCAGCCAGCACAGAGCCAGGGATTGCTGAACTTCCCCAGATTCCTTTTTGTCTGCTGAGAAATTGGCTGGGGACTCACTTAAGGTTCAGAGGCAAAGCAACAGCAGTGCTGGGGAGAGGTGCTCAGCTGGAACTGCTGACCTGCACAGAGTATGGAGCTGCAGAAGGAGCATCCTGAAGGGTGGCTCCAGGGGCTGTGGGATTCTGAGCTGTTTCCTGGGGTTGTTGAAGGATTGCTGTGGGATTCTGAGCTGTTTCCTGGGGTTGTTGAAGGATCTCTGTGGGATTCTGGGTTGTTTCCTGGGATTAGTAAGATTCTTGCTGTTCCCCATATAATTAGATATAGTTTGCTTTCAGTCCCGGGACTGAAGGTGTGCAGTACGGGTTTGGTCCAATTCTATTCTAATATTTGTTCTTTCTCTTTAGAAGGGAAAAATCTCCCATTTGTTTGGTTTACAATTAGTTCCTCCAAAAAGGATTAATTTCAAAGTGAGGTGTATGTGGCTCTTGTTTTGACAACAATGCAAAGTGAAGTTGTTTATGAATTAGTGTGTTGGTGAAGGATGGCCCAGAGAGAAATAAATCTGTGTTTCAGGAAACTTAATCCTTCCAGAGCTGGTGACTGATCTATGGCTTAATTCTTGCATCCAGACTTTCACTTAACTGTGTGATGTTTAGGTAACTTTATTAAACCGTGGCTCAAACTGTACATCATTTTAGTTCCCCTTTTAATGATTAATTATGTGAGTCTGCTTTGTAAAACTTCAAGTTTCCTTTCTTTTTTTTTTGAAGGCTCCATATATCACTGTTCGGGTAAAGCAAATGAGTATTAGTGCAGAAAATTATTTAATCAGGCTAAAACCTTTCACATTTTTAATTAAAGTGCTGACACTGAAGTAATAATTAAAATTGCAGCACTTAATAGGTTCCTTTTAGTAAGATTTGACTTGAGTTTCCCAGATGTGGCTTTTGGCAAAGCAGCCATGGGTTGCTTGAGGGCAGTCAGCACTTGGGGCCAGGTTTGGTGGGCCTTGGTGAAGGTTATTTCAGTCTTTGTAATGAACAGAATTGTTCATTTGTTACTGGAAAGGGAAGTGAGAAAGTTGTTCGTTTGGTCCCAGAATTTTTTTAAAAGTGCTAGAACTTCACACTCCACTTGTAAGCACTAAGTTTGCAGGTTCTGCTTGTAATGTGAAGGTGAATGCTCCAGTGTTTGGAGAAATCCTAGTTCAAAGTATCATCCTGCTGTCAGGTCAGTCTGCTCTCAGCTGTAGAGTCTTTCTGCTCATAAGCTTGCTGTTGGAAGTCAGCCTCTGGAAAATACTCTTACTTTAAGCTCTGCACACACAGAAGAACTTTGGGAACTCAGTAAATCATGTAAATTGCCTTGCTGTTCTTGCTGATTCCCCTTCCCAAGTGTATTATCACGTATGTCAGAAACTGCCAAGGTTCCTTGTAAGATTGCAATAGCTGTGCTCAAAGGGATATGAGGATCAATACTGAAAATTCTGGCTATCTGCTTTGTCCTTTCTTGTCTTAACATTGAGTGTAGGGTTTACCTTTCTGTGCTTTGACAGATGTGCAGTGTTAGTTGTAAAGATTTTTTTTTTAATTTTATTTTTTTTAATTATTATTATTTTTGGTGGGTGAGAGGGGAGGTTTGGGGTATCTTCAGCATGGCATTTTTTCAAACATTTTTCATGTGCTTAGGTGCATCCAAGCAGAAGTCAAGTTCCCTGCAGGTAGCAGATAAGGACCTACTGCCACCTTTTCACCCATACCAGCCTTTGGAATGCATAGTAGAAGAGACTGAAGGCAAGCTGAATGAACTTGGACAGAGAATTAGTGCTATTGAAAAAGCACAACTTAAATCATTGGAATTAATTCAAGGTGAACCTTTAAATAAAGATAAGATTGAAGAACTTAAAAAGAACAGAGAAGAACAAGTACAGAAGAAGAAGAAAATATTGAAGGAGCTGCAGAAGGTGGAAAGGCAGTTGCAGATGAAAACCCAACAGCAGTTTACCAAAGAATATTTGGAGACCAAAGGTCAGACAGACACACCACCTGCCCTGCAGCAGCAGTGCTCACTTACAGGGGTCTTCCCAGAAGTGGAAGCTGATAAGGGTCTGCCAGAGGATAACTTTGCAGGGTTACCTCAGGTTGACACAATCTTGTCTAAAGATGATGAGCAACACCAGTCTCCACCACCTGCTGAACAAATAGAGTTTGTCCCTATCCAGCCTTTGCCAGCACCGCAATGTAATTTTTCTGGTAACTTAGGTTATAATGGGACAGAGTCTCTTGAACTTCAGAAAGCATTAGGGAATCAGCAGAATGTAGGACAGCAGCAGCAAATTGCTGGGCAGGGGCTCTTAGTTCAAGAACCAGACGGATTAATGGTTGCCACTCCAGCACAGACGCTTACCGACACTCTTGATGACCTAATAGCAGGTGGGTTAAGAAATATACCTATTTTTGCATTAATTTGTGTGCTCAGTTTCCCTCTCTCTCCTTCCCTCCAAATACGTCTTGGGGTTTTCCAGTTTGGGAATACTTGCTTAAGAATAAAGTTCCTGATTAGTGCTATTAATCCTAACAGTGACTTCCAATTCTAACATGATACTTTTAAATATCTTTTTTTTCCAAAGTGCAAAACTTCCTGTACTGGACACCTGTTTTAGCCCCTTTGGCCTCATCTTTTTCTGTGCTTCTTTAAAAAGCCTCATCATGAGTACCCATTAGGAAACCCAAAAGCATGACAGATTTATATCTTCTGTAGAATTTTCTGTGCAGGCTTGTCAGTGACTTTCTTCTATGTGGTAGCCATCTCTAGAAAAAGCCAAATTGTTGTCACTTTTATGGACAAACGTGTCCCTTTCCTTGCTGCTGGAGCTTAAGCACAGCCTGGAATCCGCGCACAACCGCTCCGTTCTGTGATGGCTTGTGTTTGCAGAATCCCTGCTAAACCCCGGGTGTTGTACAGGAATATCTGCTGGTTAGATGTTCCACATGGCAAAAACATGTCCTGTTAGCTGGACAGAAAGCAAAAACCCCAACATCCTTCCACGTGTTGGTACGGTGTGAAGAGGAATGGGAATGCCCACACATCGGGTTGTGTGAGTCCCCTTGTGCAAAAGCAGGGATCACTTTGGGTGACTTCATTTCGTGGACTTGACTAGGATTGAGGTTTGCTGCTGGAGGTATGTAGGATATAGCCAGTGTTGTTCGGTCTGTAGTTTTTTTTTTTTTTTTTAATTCAGTGTTTTTCAACTTTTCTTTGTACCTTGTGCCTGTCCCCCTGCCCGTTATTTTCCTGTCTGTCTCCCCCTGCCCGTCCCGTTTCGTAGTCACTGCCGTGTCCTCTGAAATTCATGTCAAGGCTGTAGAAGTGTGCAGTGAGATTTTTGGCCAGCCATTCCTGGGAGCCTTTGCAAGGGTAATTGCATCAAGCTCATGCAAGCTAAAACTGCTTGTGACTTTGCAACCTCCCATGGAACCCAGAGTTGGTAGAGTAGTGGGGTGGTTGTACCAGCTCCCGTCCTCTCCTCGGTGTAATTCCAGTTGTTTTATAGAGCATCGGTTTTAGTTCCTCCTGTTCTGGCATGGAGAGCCTCCCTCCCTGCTCTGTGGTGCTCTTCAGAATACTCAGCCAGCATTAAAACATTCTCAATTTTTATTACTCAAAATTTTACTACTGGAGTGCGTAAGGAGGAAAATTTGAATGGGTGATGCAAAACATAATCAGCAAGGGATTAATCTTTGGAGCAGTTGCTGTTGTTGAGAGTTGAATGTGTCTGGCACAAGGCCATGGAATCTGTACCCTCTCGTGGTCAGCAGCTCATTCTACAGCCACAGACTCAGTGTCCCCACTGTGAGAAGTGCTGCAGTCCAGCTGAGTGTGAGAACTGTGCTGCGGGAAAAAAGATTGCAAACAACCAGAAAAACTGTATCTTAAAAGTAATTTTAAAAAAGTTGAATAGACATTAGTTTGCTTTCTGAAAACAGCTACTGGTTTTGCTAAGTAATTAAAGACATTTTTTGCTAAGACATGAGATTTACTTATTTCAAAAATCGCTACAAATAGCACCTTCTTCTGCATTAGAAACTAATTCACAGAAACTACATTAGAAACTACACTTACAGAAATGCAACTTGAGGAGACTTTAGCTATTGAGTTCCAGAGGCTTCTGCAAAAGTGCATTGATGTTGCTTTATTGAAATATATTTTCTTCTGATATTCATAAGTTTCTTTCACTTCCTCCCCTCCAAAAAAAAATTGTAGGAGGATGGGTATTTTTCTCACTTTGTAAATCCAGACTGTGTAAAAGTGACCCCAATGTCAATTATAATCCTACTATATCTCAGATTTATAGCTATGTAAAAACAAACTGTGAATTTATCTACTCATACTCTGAACTCTTTGATCCATATCTAAAATGCACTTTTTCCACAAACTTGCCCATTAGTCGTTAATTTTATAAATCAATTTTGAGCAATAAAAACTGTTACAAGATGGGATTTTTACATGCCCGCTGCAGATGCCAGGTAAAATGGTTCAGGGGCTTGTGCCTGGTGCATGGGAAGCCTGGGTTTTAGGGAGCTTGTGCCTGGTGCATGGGAAGCCTGGGTTTTAGGGATCTTGTGTCCTGCACTCGGGGTGTCATTGAGGGGTCCCCTTGATCCCACTGCTGCAGCTGCAGTGATGGTAGCGAGTGACTCTGGCTTTAGAAGAGGTGTGAGCATTTTTATTCCTGCTGAGTATTTCAGTTTTGGTGGGGACTGCTTCAGAAGAACAGGAATGGTTTTTCCCTCTGCCCTGAAATACCTTTTACTGTTGCTCTTACCAGTGGTGATATCCAGAGGAGGCCATGGAGATGCTCCAAGGGCTGGAGCCCCTCTGCTCTGGACCAGGCTGGGAGAGCTGGGGGTGTTCACCTGGAGAAGAGAAGGCTCAGGGGAGACCTTAGAGCCCCTTCCAGTGTCTAAAGGAGCTCCGGGAGAGGGACTTGGGAAAAGGACCTGGAGTGACAGGACAGGAGGGAATGGCTTCCCACTGCCAGAGGGCAGGGTTAGGTGGGATATTGGGACAAAATTCCTCCCTGTGAGGGTGATGAGGCCCTGAGGTTGCCCAGAGAAGCTGTGGCTGCCCCTGGATCTCCAGAAGTGTCCGAGGCCAGGTTGGACGGGGCTCGGAGCAACCTTGAATGGTGGAAGGTGTCCCTGCCCATGGCAGGGGGTGGAGTGAGATGAGCTTTAAGGTTCCTTCCAACCCAAACCATACTGAGATTCTGTGATGTAGGAGGCAAATTTTTCCAAGCCTCAGCTGGGACCAGTTGTAGGGAGAATTTCAATTCCTGTGAAGCTACAAATTTGTATTTTGCTGACCAACTTAGCAGTGACAACATACATAAATGGGGTATTTATCTTCCGTTATGCTGGCACAGTGTGTCAGCTGTGAGGTGTTCAGGTGGTGAATGTCAAGGTGCAAAGTGTCAGTAATGACACATATCCCCTCTTCCATAAAGCTGCACAGAAGTAACCAAGTACCTTTTGGAAAGTCAGCTAAAACCTAAAAATGAAGCAGCTCTTTCCACTCCAGAATGTTTTGTTTGTAATGGAGTTTGTTTAGACACGCTGATGCAAAAATCTTGCACCTAATAGTACTTTAGAGGTGTGACTTACTACAGTCAAAATTTTAACCAGGTTTACAAAAGAGACAGACATGGTGAAGTTTAGAGTGGGAAAGCAATACATTAATTTGGAGCTCAGCTGTCATTTTCATTACTCAGTATCTGTTTGGTTTCTTGGAGCCTCTTGTCTTGCATATTTGGAGTTTCGTTTCAGTTCACCTTCTGCATTTAGCATAGTAAATTTCTTAGTTGTAGTATCTGAATTTAGGCTTTTTTATTGTTTAGGGTATTAAAGATAAGGAACTTTTCTATGTTGCTGGGATTTGTCAATAGTTGGAATATTTTTATTTCTTTTTGTTTTGCTCAGCTGGTATTTTTAGTCAAGAGACTATGTGTGCTTTTCTGTCCCTCTTGTCCTGTGAGCTGATGTTTCCAAACTGAAATTTCAGGTGTGTTCTGAGAAACCTTGTTGGTCAGTTCTGATATTCTGGTTGTAGTCGGTGATACAGAATTATGGTATTTTAAGGTAAGGATTTGGAAGGTGACATCTGAGTTACTGTGTTGAAGATTGGTGTTTGGAGTGAAACTGGTTACCAGGACAGTCTGGAGTGAGGAATGGTGACCCATGAAAGGAGCTGCAGTTCCCAACATGCAGAAGCCTCTGCAGTAGCAAGTTCCTGAGAAGCTGCCTGGACAGGCTGAAAGGCTGCTCAGGCTTGAAAAAGGATGGTTCTCTCTGTCCTGAAAATCCCAATTCCTTTGAGGAAATGGGAACTGAAATCTAAGTCCAGCATTCCTGAATGACAGTGCTCGTGTCATGACAACGGTTGGGTAGCCACAGTTTCAGCCTGCAGCTGAAATCTCATCCAGAGCTGCTTGCTCCAGGTACTGTCAATGCTCCAGAGCTGTACTTGGATAAAACACCAAGTTCTTGCTTTCTTTTGTTTTACTCATGTTTCCTTTGATATTTTTTCATAACTTTGAAAATAGTCATCCATGTCTTTAAAGACCAGCATTCAGCTTCCAGTTCATACATAGACAGACCCTTCTAACATCGTGAGCCCTTTGGAGGACATGGGGAACCTGGACTTTGTCATGTGTAGGATAATTTTTTTTCTGAAAGCAAGTCTTTTGAATATTGAAGTCTATGGACACATCTAAAACCTCTGTCACAAAATTGGTATTTCCCTGGAGTCAAGAGCAAGCAGTGTCAGTGCTGCTTTCACTGCTAAGCTGTGGTACCACAGATGTTCCGTGTTAATGCCATGTTGGCACCATTGCTGCGAGGTCATTTTCAAGTTAAAAATCTGTATTTTGCTGTGTAGCTTGAGCTGAGGTAAATCAGCCCCATGAAACTGGAGGCAGAAGTTCTCAGGTTTTTTTTGCTCCACAGAGCACAAATTACGCTGCTGCTCCATGGGCCCAGCTTGCCAGCCACACTAAAAAACAGCATTTTGAAAAATCCTGCCATTTTGTAAACTCAGCAGTTATAGAGGTGTGATTAATTGGTGGGTGTTATAGGAATATCTGTTAGATTTTATTTTAAATCAGATTTTAGGGTATCAGTGCAGGGTTTATCTTCATTTCTACTGCCTTTGGTGTTCTCTCTCATGTTTAACATTATTACTGTGAACATGAAATGCTTAGTGCATACTTGTGCGTTTCAAACACATGATGAAAATCTAAAGTATGCGAGAAATACTTTGATATTTTCAGTCATGGTTGTGAAATACAGAGAATTTGTGGAACCTGTGACAGCAACACTGAATATATTACTTTAAGACCATTAAACTGGCTCCAGTGGAGCCCCTCTGCACACCCTGCTCTGCATGCACAGCACATGCATGTGGTTTTTCGTGTATCTGTAGCTGCAAGATCTGAAAAAATTGAGCCAGTGTCTTCCATGAGGAAGGACCAGCTTGATTTAACATAAGTCCTTAACAGGGTGATATGGTGTCTGTATTTTGGAAGGAGTAATCTGTAGAAATCCACTTATTATCTTGCACTTCAGTGCATTAAGCAAGAAAACAATCGTATTGTATTAATTAATGCTCATTTGCTACTATAAGTGATAATCCATAGTGAGCTTTTGTATTTGAAACTTTTAATACAAATCTGGTTTGCTCATGAAGGTTGTAACAGGAATTCAGATCTGCTACTTCATTGCTTAAAAGTGGTGACTGAATGTTAATGCTGGTTTTGCCTGTGCACCAAGGAGAACTCTTTGCTTAAAAAATACAGCTGAAAATGGAACCTCCCCAGATTTCAGTGAACCCCCCCTGCCATGTTTCCAGAACCCAGTGGAAGTGACCCGTGTTGCTGTGCTTCAGTCTGTGTTTCCTTTGTCAGGCACTGGCAGCTCTGTAGGCTGAATTAGTGGTATTAATAGTCATGTTGGGGCTTTTTCTATTAATTTTCCATCTACACCATTTTCCTGTGAGTAATTGCTGGTGTGTAATCTGTCAGTGGAGTGAGGAAGGTTGAGCTGGGAAAGGTTTGCAGAATTTTTTCTCTAAGTCATACACAGGTTTGAGTTCATCCTTCATCTTCCCTTAATGCTTGGACAAAAGCAAAATGCTGCTGTTTATTTCTTGCCTGTAGCTGTTAGTGTTTTCCTTTAGTTGCTTCTTCTAGGAATGCTGCTAAATACTGTGTGTTTTGGGATAACCAAAGCTCACCGGGTGTTCCAGCTGATGAGGCTGCACAATAGAGGCATTTGGCAATCCAGCAGTGACAATACCTGTCAAATCCAGCTGCTCTGTCAGCAGGGATTACTGAAGCTAAAGCACACACTGAGTTAGTGTGTAGGTGAGTTAGATCTTCCTGGCAGGTAATCTCAGCTGATTACAGAGATCCGGGCTCCACCTAGACTCTCATCAGGTTACAGAGGCAGGCAGGAGTCCTGGCCCTGCAGTGGAATATGTCCAGGGAGATTTCTCTGCTTGTTGATTTTAAACTAGGTGAAAAAAAAAATCTGGTTCTCAATTATTAATTTTTTAAATTGTTATTAAAAAAAAAAAGAAGATAAAGTTGCATTCCTTGTGTCTCTGAGCAATGCTGGATCTTCAGGATGACATCTTTTACAGGCTGTGCATCAATCAGAATAAATTTTAGGGAGAACAGACAGGTTTCAGCTTTCTTATTTTTGTTGACTGCCCCCTCCTGTCTGCTTCCCTTCCACTTTCCTGGGTTGGTTTAACTCTGAGACATGATTAATAGTGTGAGTTGCTGTCAGTCATCTTGCTCTGAAACTTTCTCTGGAGGCTAAGTGTGCACTAACCTTTATGTGGAAAATTTTGGGATTCCAGAATAAGGCTGTATTTTTGAGCATTAGGTTTGTGTGCTATTGATTAATGGTTTGCCTGCTTAAACTGAGCATATGATTGAACTCTTTTTAACAGTGAAGGTTACAATTAGAAAAGGGTAACTAATCACCTTCATAATTCACACTTGTAATGCATACAGACTAATTCATAAAATTATTTTCTAACTTACCACAGTTTGGAGACTATGCTTACACTGTCTAACTGCTGGAAAGCCGCTTTTGATTTTTAGGAACATTCCATTTGTTTCCCCCATTACTGTTTTGATATTAGACCATTGCAGTTTTACGGGACTTAATATTTTTCGTATAAGATGGGACATTCCTAGGAGTGGATTAATAACCTGGTGCTCGTTTTCAGCTGTGAATAGCAGAGTGCCCAGCAGCTCCACCAGCTCCTCACACACTACGGAGTCCCCGACGCCCGAGCCCTGCCCGCAGGCGGCGAGCAATGTGCCCCCGCAGTCCGTGCTCCCCATGTATCCATCCGTGGACATCGATGCACATGTGAGTAATCGAGGTTAGCTTGGAGTGGATTTGCTTTCTGATAAGTTCTGGAAGGAAAAAAAAAGAAAAGTGAGCTAGTACTGTTGTAGAAATATTAAAGTTGTCTTTCTTTTTTCTTTCTGAATGTCTGCTTCTTTTTCTTTGCTATCCGTGAAGACTGAAAGTAATCACGACACTGCGCTGACCCTCGCGTGTGCGGGAGGGCACGAGGAGCTTGTGTCTGTGCTGATTGCTCGTGGTGCCAATATTGAACACAGAGACAAGAAGGGTAAGTGAAAGCCATTAACACAGTTTGACCGTGAACTACAGCTTGGAACAGTGAATTTCAAAAATGTCAACTGCATTCTTGCACTTCACGTAGTAATGTTGGTCATACAAAGCCAGTGAGCTTGTCTGCACCTGAGTGGGATCTTGAGCAGATTTGTGGAAGTGAGGCACTTCTGTCCTTACAACTCACCCTCTACAAATGATCTCAGCAAGCTGGATAGAGGAGCTGATGGGGGTAACCATCCAATCTTGGCTGACAGAGATGAAGGGTGGCAGTTGTCAGGTTGGGTATCGTTGTTCTCAGGAACAGAGTTCAGCAAAATCTCACATCTTTCAGAGCTGAGAGAACAAAACCACCACACCACGTGTGTTGGAGCTCACAGTGACCACTGGCAATCAGCAACACACGCAGGGCAGATGTGGTCACTGGTTGGAGCTTTATTAAACAGTAATTAAGCAGAAAGCCCTGACTTCTCCAAGGAGAGGAGCTGGTCAGAGCTGAATCCAAACTGATCACTGCAAGCACTGTTTAGATTTCTTTTGAAGAGCCTTTGGCTAGAATCAGAGCCTAGATGTGACAGGGTCAGAAGAGGGTTGGGAAAGGCTCTGAGATTGTGGCATCCACCAGGAAACCCCCAGTCTGAGGAAGAGATGTGGTCAATAGAAGTCATTGTGAATTAACCCATTCGTGCATTTCTGCTCATTAATAATACCTTTGAGATACTCAAGGTTGCTTTTTAATGCAATCTCATTTTACTAGGTTTTACACCTTTGATTCTGGCTGCAACTGCTGGACATGTTGGTGTCGTGGAAATTCTTCTGGACAAAGGTGGGGATATAGAGGCACAGTCCGAGCGCACAAAGGATACTCCGCTTTCCTTGGCATGCTCCGGTGGACGCCAGGAGGTACAGACCTGTCCTCAAAGGCTTTGAGTTGTTATTTGCAGATAGGGGGGTTTTTGTACAGTGTTGGGTTTCTTCTGTTGATGATCTATCTTAGTTTTTTCACCTGTTTAAGTGTAGCTAATTTAAGGCTTTTTCCTCTTCCAAGAAAGGAAGAAGAAATTTAAGATTTTTTTCTTCCCTCCCTTGCCTATCCCAGTTTTCTCAGTTAATGGTTATGGTCACTTGTGATAACTTGTGGTCTTTCTTCAGTCAGTGTATCCTCACAAGGTAAGTACTTCTGTGAGGAAGGCAGATATTTATTGAATAACTTCATCCACTGAGCACTTCCCTTATCCATCCTCCCTGTTCTCAAACCTGGAACAGCCAGTGCAGGCACACCAGGACAGAAACTGGGATTTTGTGTGGACAGTACATGGCTTTAGTGATAATGCACAGGGCTGATAAGTGCAGATGCAATGCAGGACACATTGTACCAGGCTTTTAAGGATGTTTCAGAATTCTGTCAGATTTGTGTGTGTGTGTGTTGTCCAAATAAGATTTGGTAAATCCTTCCTATTTCAGTCATGTTCATACTCCCTTAGAAGATGGCATGGAGGTGGCCAAGAGCTCTGTAGTAGATTAATATAAGGATTAAAATAGTTGGCCAGAATTGGAAAGTTTCCACTTCACTTTCAAATTGCAGATCTTTAACAGTAGAAGTGCTTCTCATAAAAAAAGGCAAAATCAGTGTGGCCTGTAGTGGTAGCATTATGTATTGAAGAACGGAAGTCTTCTGTTCTTCCTCTTTATTTTTTTTCTTTATGCCAGAATCTACCTCTCATGTTTCTGGCTTAGCAAGGAGCCTTTTTTCTGGCTTGTTTGGAAATCACCTAGCTTATGTTAATAGTAAATTGAGGCCCACTTAAGTACAGTACATCAAAATATTTTAATTTTCACCCGTTTCATTTCTCTTAAACAACTTCTGATAGAGGAGTCCTTTCTCATCCTGGTTCCATTAACATCAGTCACTCTGATTTTTACCACATGTTTTTTTTTTGGAAAATTCATATAATACAGGTGGTCAAACTTGGCTTAAGTGTCATTTGAATTCAAGTTGTCAGACGAGCTTTTCTCAAAGAGGTGCTCAGACATTGAGAGATGTTATGGGAGTGGGGTAGATCTCATGTTTGCAGACTTAAGATTCCCAGGAAGAGCTTCACTTTCAAGCTGTGCAGTTTTATTTAGGTAAAATAATCCTTCTGGCAGACAAGTGCTCAGCTGCTGTGGTCATGGGCTGTGGGGGCTGTACAGAGGTAGGGAAAAGTCAGGCAGAAGAGGGTGGAGGTTTTCCTATGGAATCTTGTCTGTTGACAAGGGAAACTGGTAGCACATTGGAAAGTTGGTGATAACATCCTTTCACTCCTTGGATGATAGCAAAGGCCACAATATGTCTGCTAATACTCGTCCTGTCTTTTCAGGTTGTTGATTTGCTGTTGGCCCGGGGAGCAAATAAAGAACACAGGAATGTGTCTGACTACACGCCGTTAAGCCTTGCTGCATCTGGTGGCTATGTTAATATCATCAAGATTCTTCTCAATGCTGGGGCAGAAATTAATTCCAGGTAATGTACCATGTGACCAGCTGAGCTGCAGTGTGGCACAGGCACTCCCTGTTGGCTCCATCCCGAGGCACAGGTTACAATCTCAGGTGCTTTCAGACCTCCTCACAACAGTGTTTCTACACTGATGACATCTTCTGTGTTCATGTTAGTGCTTTTAAATTGTCTTTGACTATCACAAACTTCATCTGACTTACACCTAAGTTTATAGGGATTATAGTTTGCAAACCTATTCTTTCCCTTTTCCACCATTCTGAGGTCTGGAAATAAAACTTTTTCCAATAGAACCATGCCAAGGAAGCAGCCAAGTGCTCAGGGCAGCTCTTTGTGTTTGAAGATGTCTTTTTCAGGCAGAGGAACAAATTTACACAGCAGCATCTCTTAAGCTTGCTCTCTATTTGTTTTAAGAGAACTCACATATATTTTAACACTAGATAGAGTGAGAGAACTCTTAACTAGGGAAAGTTCAAGCTGCAGCTGTGTTAGGAGCATGTTTTTCTTTGAAAAAATCAGATGTAGCCTCGATTTTAGTATATGTAGCTTAAGGCTTATGTCTGCTTTGGCCATCAGAACATCTAACAGCTGAAATGTATTCTCCTTGTTTATAAATTGCAATTGTCTGTTGCATATAGTTCCTCTGGTGGTTTCTCCTAATCAATTAAAAATGCTACTATTTTAGGTCAGTGCCTATATTTTGTGTAGGTTACATGTTCCTTCCTGACTTACAACAAAACATTTTGTTGCTCTTGGCTACACTTACATTTCCCAGAGCTTTTCTTCAGCCGTGGGCACTGCAGTTTGTTTCTTTCCCTCAGGACTGGCAGCAAGCTGGGGATTTCTCCTCTGATGTTGGCTGCTATGAATGGCCACGTCCCTGCCGTGAAGCTGCTGCTGGACATGGGCTCTGATATTAACGCCCAAATCGAGACCAACCGCAACACAGCCCTCACCCTGGCCTGCTTCCAGGGCCGGGCAGAGGTGGTCAGTCTGCTTTTGGACAGGAAGGCCAATGTCGAGCACAGGGCAAAGGTAAGTGGGGGACTTGCCTTTCCTTATGACTTATTGCCTCTGAGTCATCAAGTTCCTTCAAATTTTCCTGTAACTTTGAGCCTCTCCGGGCTCAGAGGAGTTATTACATCAGAGCACTTAAATGTTCTGAAATAAGTTTGGTTTCTTTTAAAGCATAAAAAAGCATCAATGATGATTAATTTTTTTGCATTAGGGAAAAGCTGACTGGTCCTTCTGAGTTTATAATGAAACTTGGATTGACTCCTGTCTAGACTTTTTCAGGTTTAAACATGACGTGATACTCAGTAACAGAACAAATACAGATATTTTTACATGCAAGTGAAGTCTAGGCAGGAAGAGAATAGTGTTGCTTGTGATTCTCATATAGAACAGACTTCTTGTCTACAACAGAAGTAGTGCAGTCAAACTTTGTAAAGCTTTTACGTTGCTGTAGAACCCGTGGCTTCAGTACTGTGACCTTCTGTGCCTCTGAAATGCTCCACAGGTCCCATCCTTTGGTGCTCTGGGACAGCTTTGTGTCTCCTGCCATAAAGCAAGCTTAAAGCTTGTGTAGACAGCCAGACTGATTTCCCCAGCACAAAGGAATTTTTGGTAACTCCTAAGGCTGCTGAAATAATTGCTGTGTCTGTCTACCCCGCCTGCTTCTGGAATGACTGTGGCTGGAGAAAAGGGGATATGGATAAAAGCCAGCTCTCAAATGGTCAGTTGGGCATGTTAGCAGCTGGTGTAAGTTTTTTTAACAGTCTGACCTGGCAACTAAGTTGGGCCCAGATCAGTCTCAGTGCCAAGGGAGGCTAGAGAAAAGCTATAAAGCCAGTTTCTGAGTATTTTTGTAGAAACACTTGTGTCTTCATTTGAATCTCTTCTAACCTCTGTTGTAGAGATCTTGTTATAAACTTTGCATTTGCTGTTGAGACAGGTATCTGGTGGTGCTTAGTCAACAGTTTGCTTGGGTTTGTATAAATCAAAGCCCAAGAGTGTTTGGGTTTTGGGTTGGTTTTGGTTGGTTGGTTTGTGTGTGGGTGTTTCGTTTTTTGTTGTTGGGGTTTTGGTTTTTTTTGTTGGGTTTTTGGGGCTTTTTTTGAGGAAGAGACTGCTTGAAGTTAGGCTCCTAAACTAAATATAAGCAGCTAAATAAAAATCTGATTTCCCTTTGTAGGAATCATTTATGTCTTATCTGAAGTATATTGTGCAGATTTCACAGAGTAACTCGTTCTCTTTGCACAGACTGGTCTCACGCCTCTGATGGAAGCAGCTTCAGGAGGCTATGCAGAGGTTGGAAGGGTTCTCCTTGATAAAGGAGCAGATGTGAATGCCCCACCTGTGCCTTCCTCAAGAGATACGGCTTTAACAATTGCAGCAGATAAGGGTCACTACAAGTTCTGCGAGCTCCTCATTAATCGGTAAATCATTTCTTCTCATTAAGTCTTTGAGGCCAGAGTGGGTGGGGCTCTGAGCAACCTCATCTCGTGGGTGGCATCCCTGCCCATGGCAAGGGGGTTGGAACAAGATGAGCTTTCAGGTCCCTTCCAGCCCAAAGAATCTATGACTAATGATTAGTGGCACATTTGTTCTGTATCTGTATTCTTCTGTGGCAAGGGTGCTCTTGTTTACATTACCTTGCACCTGAGAGCAAAGGGAATGGGAAGCTTTGAAAGTAGGATGTTAAATTTGTTCCCTACCCCTCAGTGTTATCCTGGAATATCTCGCTATTGCAGGTTAATTAAGCAAAGCAGGCAGCTGGGACCAGAGGCAGGCAGACAGTGTCTGGCTTGGACAGCTTGTTTGTGTATGAATCCAGCAACTCTCACATGAGCATTTCCTCACTGACACTTGTGGGGCAAAGCCTGGAAGTAGCTCTTGAATTTTTCAAGCATAACCCAGTGTGCCATTAAAATCTCGAGGGGTGGCTTTGTCCTGTGGGTAGTCACCACACTGATAATTTAAAGGTTGCTGGTTGCATATCTCTGGTGCAGCAGGTGACATGAAATGAGTGTTCATTTCTGCCAGGGAGGTTTAAATAATCCCCTTGTCACTACCCTGCAAATGAAACAGCAAATTTCAGGGACAGAATTTCTCATACCTTGCCACTGCGTTTGTTATTGAAGTTCTATATCCAGTTGTACTCTGATATTTTGTGGTCTTGCTCTCTGACTTCCACCTTGACTCATCCCATTTCACTGGGTTTGTTTTCAGAGGGGCACACATTGATGTTCGGAACAAGAAAGGAAACACCCCGCTGTGGCTGGCAGCTAACGGGGGCCACTACGACGTGGTCCAGCTGCTTGTGCAAGCAGGGGCAGACGTGGATGCTGCAGATAACAGAAAAATCACCCCTCTTATGTCAGCATTTCGCAAGGTAGGAGACCAACTTCTTTTACGTTTTCAAAGCAGTGCCTCTTGTTCGTCTTGGGTCTGAATACTTGGTTTTGGAAGAACCAAATGTAACACGGCAAAATTACTACTTCGAGAAAATACCTGCTTCAAAGTCATAATTACTGTACTTCACAGAGATCCAGTTTTTGAGAGTTGAAAAACTTTGTTCCATAAATGATGTTAACTTTATCATTTTCAGTTGTACACTGTGCAAAAACTTTGACTGTTGGAGATTTCCATATTTCTGCAGTCTGTACTGCTTGTTTCAGTCCTGCTTTTGAGATGAACACAATACCAGTCTGCAATAAGCTGTCCTGATTCCTTTGTGCTTCTCTTGTTGTGTTCCTAATCTGTTGTGATGGGACACTGTGTAGTCAGCTCTTCTGTCACCCACTGCCTTTTCTTCTTGGCAGGAAGAGCATTGCTTTGGGATGGTTCCATCAGCTGTGGTGTTGGATGCAAGGAGCATAGCAGAGGAATTTATTAACTGTAGCTGCTTTGCCTTTAACAAAATGGCAAATAAATGTGCAGCTTTTTGACAAAAATGCTGAGCCTGCCCCTGCTTTGACACTGCCTTGCTTTCACATAACTTCAGAAGCAACAGTTGGGTGCTTTGTGTGGTTGCACAGAGTACCCTGGCAGCAGAGGAATGTGCTTGCCAGGATAACATTCAGGTGGCTCAGTTCCCTAATCTGACTTAGCTCGTAATTGAAAAATCTAAGTCAGCTCCATGGAGTGAGTGGCAAGAAAGTGGATTGGGTGATAGATGGTGTCTAAAGAGGGCTGTCTTGGCTGTTACTGAAACCATGAAGATCTGCCTCTGGTCCTTCTATTTTAAAATAAAAAATAACTTGTGGAAGAGCTTGTCTTTACCACCCTGAAGCAGAACAGTGGTTGTGCTGTCAGCCCTGAGCAAGCAGTAACTGCCCTTCTTCCCAAACAGCAGCTTACCAGAAATGTCCTTGCTTATTTTCAGTCTTTTGCATTGAACTAAGAGATATTAAACTTGTATTTTTTTGATGAATGTTGACAACTGTATACAAAAGATTAGAATTTTCTTTGCTATTCTAGGGGCACGTGAAAGTAGTTCAGTTCCTGGTGAAAGAAGTGAACCAGTTTCCTTCAGACATTGAGTGCATGCGCTACATAGCGACCATCACGGACAAGGTGAGTTGGACTTGGGGAGAAGACCCTGGCAAAAATATCCATGGGAAATTCTTAACCATTCAAAAACTGAACGTACATTTTTGCTCACATATGTCTGATTTGGAGATTTGTGCATGTCTCCTTTTTAATTTACTTAAAAAGTAAATCAGCATTTAGATGCTATTTCGTGGAATAGTTTGTATGTTTATTAATACAGGGGAGCTAATCTCATTTTTGTAGAGCAAGCCTCACTCCTCAGTTGTTGTTTATTACGGTGATAGTAAGACAAGTTTGCATTTCAGGACCTGTTGAAAAAGTGTCACCAGTGTGTGGAGACAATTGTGAAAGCTAAAGACCAGCAGGCTGCAGAAGCCAATAAAAATGCAACTATACTGCTGAAGGAGCTAGACCTGGAAAAAGTGAGTAGAGCATTGCTGTCATGCAGCAGAGTTTGAACAGTGTGCAAATCTCTAGGCTGCATTTCCTTCAGTGCTTCTTGTGGCTCTCAGTCTTCATGCTCTGACTATCTGTGTTCCTTCCCCTAATGTATCACACAAGTGAAGCACATACTGAGGGTGGCACATTAGAACTGACTTCTGCTTCAGCCACTCCATTGTCCTTTTTAAGAAAGCTTGGACTTAGCAATAGTTCCCTTAGGCAGTAGCTCTCTGGGATCACCTCAGCACAGAGGACATGTGAGTAAGGGAGGTCTCCAGTCTCATGGTGTGTTTCTATGGGTGTAATTCATAAGCATTTTATGGACTTCTGCTCAGGGGAAGTTGAGCAGACAGTGGAGAAAATCCCCTTCTCCCTTGCTGAGAATACTGTAAATTGTTCTAGAGTAACACACTCTTGAGTGGGCTCTCTTAATGGAGGTTATTACAGTTTTTGATAAGTTCCACATTGGTTTATAATTTTCCAGGTTGTGGACTTGTTAAACACACATCAGTTGCTGTGCACAAACAGTGCAGCAGATAACTGATTCCATATTTTTTTTAAAAGTGGTTAAAATTAGAGGCATTTTATGCAAAATACTCTTCTGAGTACTGACTTTTGAATCAAAGACATGAACATTACAGCAGAAATATCACCGAGCTTATTAAATGTTTGTTTGAGAAAGGACTGAGAGGATGAGAGATTCTTCTGGTTTTCCAGCAAAACTGTATTTTTTTAATCCTTCTGTTTTGGTTATTACTCTGTTATCATTCCTTAGAAGTTTTGGGACCAGCTAGTCCTGTCGTTGCATAAGATCTGACCAGTTTCTGTGAAATGATTCAGTGTGTGCCAAAATCATTCTAGTTCATTGTGCTGTCTCCTTTCTCCTTCACCCCAGATTTCTAGGGAAGGTCTGAATTCTAAGTATAATTTAGTCTGCGTGAAAATGTTTAAATATGAATTCTTTTCTCTTACATAGTCAAGGGAGGAGAGCAGAAAACAAGCTCTTGCAGCCAAAAGGGAGAAAAGAAAGGAAAAGAGAAAGAAAAAGAAAGAGGAACAAAAAAGAAAACAAGAAGAAGACGAAGAAAACAAGCCTAAGGAAACTCTGGAACTGCAAGAAGATGATGATGAAGAAGAAAATGATGATGAAGGTAAAGAACAGGTGTTTCTATGAACAATGTAGTTGTGGGGGTGGCTTCTTCTAACCATCAAGGTAAAGGAATCTGTTTGAAAGCTGGTCTCTCATATTTGACAGTGTTGCATGGATGCTGCCCTGGTTTTTTCCTCCATAGTCAGAGTTCCTGGCAAAACTCCTTTGCTCATTTTTTCACCCCCTCCTTTGTTCACAAAAGTCTTTCACTCTTGGAGGATTTACAGCTGAATTTGGTGCTAGTCTGACAGCTCAGCAAGGAGCATAACTTTAGCTGTAGTGTGTTCAGTGAGGGCACTGATTTCTCTATTTTGTGGGTTCTGATTGTATATAAATTGCTTTTCTTTCAGTGGAGCAAGAAGTTCCTATAGAGCCTCCAAGTGCAACTACAACAACTACAATTGGAATTTCTGCAACTTCAACTACCTTCACAAATGCCTTTGGAAAGAAGAGAGCTAATGTGGTGACTACCCCCAGCACAAACAGAAAAAATAAGAAAAATAAAACGAAAGAGACTCCTCAGAATATGCAGATAATTTTGCCAGATCAGCATATATCTCTAGCACAGCAAAAAGCAGATAAAAATAAAATAAATGGAGAGCCGAGAGGTGGTGGTGCGAGTGGGAACAGCGATTCAGATAACTTGGATAGCACAGACTGCAATAGTGAAAGCAGCAGTGGAGGGAAAAGCCAGGAGCTGAACTTCACGATGGACACAAACTCCTCGGAGCGGCGCTATGCCTCACTGCTCATCCCCTCTCAGGAAGAAAAAAACAGCACCTCGGCTTCCAAACCACCAACGAGGTGAGACTGCTCTCTTGCTTCCCTCTTGTTTCACCAAGTTCCACCTACGCCAGTGTCAATTTTCTGTAGCTTAAGCTCTGCACCAACTGTACATTCCCAGAGCCCAGAGAGACTGAGGCTGCTTTATTTGCAAGGCTGTGTTAAGTTTGTCGAACACAAACTCTTTAAAATCATGTAAGAACAAGATTTTTTGGCATTGTTGGCTAGTTTTTAATACTACTTGAGCAAAATGGCCTTTTCTCTCTGCACTTTCTGAGCATCCATGTTGCATTGTCAGCTTTGTTAGAATAGATTCACTTTAAGAAGTGAATATGCTGGGAATTTAATAAGGAAGCCCCAGTTTTATTTATTATACACGTACAGAAGTGGTTTTGTTACCTTTTGATTGTTTTATGGTTTCATCATAAACTCATTTGACTTGCAATCTCTTTCTTTCAAGGAGAGAAGAAGTTGATGACTCCGAGCATTTCACCTGCCAGGTCGATGGCCAGTTTGATATAACCTTGTCGAGCCAGAGGTGAGAGTCAGAAGAACTCAGAGAACATACAGGGGCCACATGAATGGCTCAAAAGGTCATTCAATTGCTTGGGAATGTGCTGATAACTTTTACACCAGCTTCTGCATAGGTCACTGGTCTGAATCAGAAAGCTTAGATCCCATATGGGTCTGTAGTCTTTGTTTCTTTTTACATCTAAGTAATACAAGTCTGATCCCCCATAGTTTTGTTTTCTCTTTCCGTTTTCTGCAGTGAGGTAGGGGAGAGGGCAGGGAGGTTGTTCTGCAGGACACAGAGAGGCCAGCTTCAATAAGAACACAGACATTGTGGCATTAAAAAGGGCAATGGGACAGGGCTGTTTTCAGACTGACTGAGATGGTTGTCTGGGAGTGGGAAGAGAGTTAGGATTTTTTCTTTTTCTTATTTTTCCCCAGATTCAAGTTAGATGCAGAATGAGTGGATTCATCAACCTTTGTGGTTAGAGGGTGTGTGTTTTGGGCTCCCACTAGGAGTGTTAAAAATTGGAATTTGTCTCTGTTCTGTTCTACGAACATAGATTGTTTCTGCCTTGGGCCTTTCATCCAAGGTTCGCTGCAGGAGCCTTGGGGTCCTGTGCAGTTCCCTGCAGCAGGACAAGCTAAATGCATCCTTCTGACTCTTTGTTAGAGGTGGTTCTTCTGGAAACAGTTCATGCTGCTAGTTTTAAGCTGCAGGAATGTAAACTGAATGCTGTCATTTTATTCTGTAATTTGTAATCAGCACATTTCTGTTCACAGACTTGATGGTGAAGGTCATTCGAATTCTTTGTCGACTGCTTATAAGGCTGTTTCCTTGCCTCTGACCTCTCCAAATGTAAAGCTGAATCTGACCAGTCCAAAAAGAGGCCAGAAAAGAGAAGAAGGCTGGAAAGAAGTGGTTAGAAGGTAAAGACTTCAATACTACATTTAAAAACTGTCTGTGAGCTTTTTAGCTTGTAAATTATTCTCAAATACAGAATGTCCAGCGAGATTATATAATTGAAGAATTAACTTAAAAGAAAATCTACGCCACTTTCTCTTGCAGTGCTGGGAAAACCAACTGCAGCCCTAATTTGTAGTAGCTCGTCACTAACTTAATGTGAACATGACATAAACATTGTATTTGGCATGAGAAAATGAAGAAAACCTGTGACTTTAGTGGAGTAAAGGATGTGGGGACAGGATAAAAGGGGAAGGGAGCAGGGGGCAGTGAAAAGCCCTACAGCAGATGATTGCCCATGAACTAAAAGCAGAATGGATGTGAGTAAAGGAGAGGCGAATGATCCCTTCAAGGCCAAAATTCATTGTGCTTCGGGCAGTGACCTTGATCACTAATTCAATGGAAAATTGTGTCACCTTACAGTGAGTGCTTAGAGATACAGTGAGATTTAAAGATTTACTGTAAAGCAAATTTTCCTTTGAAAATGTGCTGGGTTTTACTGTAGGGCCATTAACACCCCAGTATCTCTTCTGTAACCTTTATTTTGTCTACTGCTTGGAGCTAGAATGATCATCTGGCTTTGCTTTTTTTGTTCTTTTTATCAAAAAGGAATACAGCATGAACATACCAGTGTCAGATGCTTTGGGTGCACTTAGGACCCCTAAGCCCTCCTGCTTTTGGGTTCTGCAGTGGCAATGACCAGATGTGCTCATTTTGGAGAATTTTAGGCTACGTGCAAAGAACATAATTGTGCAGAGGGCTTAGTGCATTTGGATTAGTGGAAGCCACAGACTGTTCTTAATAAAGGTTAAAAAGGCAGTTGAGTATGAAAATTTATGTCTTTGAGCTCTTAGAGTTGGTTTGGTCTCTGCCTTTTGATGTGGTCACCAGTGGGGCTCTCCACAGTGACGTGGCCTTGCTGGGTGTGTGGTGGCAGCCTGGCTCTCAGCTGGGGAGTGGTGCAGGCAGGAACCCCCCCTGACCCCCTCTGCCCTGGGGCTGCTCCTGCTCTCCTGGGGCTGCTCCTGCTCTCCTGGGGCTCTCAAGTCTCTTCGGCTCAGCCCAAATGTTCACGTGGGTGTTGCCTGCTCTTGTGTTGGCCTTGGCAGTGTTCTAGACATGCATCCAGAACGTGCCCTATCCTCTTTCCTGAGGAATCAGGCCCTGTGCCATAAGGAACATTGCATTCAGTGTTCTGCACTGGTGTCTGCTGTGTCCTGCCAAAGAATGTTGTTGGTGGCCGTAGATGTGTGGGTGCAGTGCCCAGGAGCTCCCTCTGCTAAAGCCTCTCCTGGTCTCAACAAGAATTCTTCTTCCCTCTTCCTGTGAGTGACCCCCAGCTAGAAGGGATGTCTATCAAAGTAACCAATGCAAACATCCCTTCTGCCCCTGACAGGCAAGTGGGCAGAGTTTTGAAAGACCCTCCCCCCAGCAACACTCTGCAGCCAACACCAATCGAGCAATTTCAGCTGCAGAGAGGAGGGCGCTGCTGTTCCGGAGCAAAAAGGTACTTTTTGGGACATTTGTCTAGGTCAAAACCATCAGCCTTGGGAAGGAGGGAGGGAGGGAAATGGCTGTGGATGATGGGTGGGAGAGGACTGGGCGCTGGGGTGGGCTCTCCTGGAACAGAAATGCCTCCTTGAGTGGTTGCCAGAGGTCCCCAGTGGGCTGGGGTGGAAGCAGATCAAGGTACAGTCAGGAGCCCTGTGGGCAATACAGGTGTTTTTGGAACTTAGGTGATGATGGAGCTCTGGTTTGGGGAGGGAGTAATTGCAATATCTGTCTTGAGAGGGGAGCCTTGGAACTGGAGGTGGGGAAGAAAACCCAAAGCCTGAAACAGCCTTGGGATAGAACTGGGTGCATGCACTGGGGGTTCTGGGGGTAGGAAAGGTTGTGGTGTGCTGTCCTGGCAGGAATGGGGGAAAGAAAAAACACCTTGGCAACATGAGGTGTTGCTTTAGAACATTTCAGTCTGTTAAGATGTTTAAAATAAAACAGGTTACGTTGTGAATCAGGAAAACCCTGAACTGACTGACTTTGGTGCCAGCGCTGTGGCCTGACAGTGAGCCTGCTCCTGCAAGTCCAGGCTGCCATCACAGGGGCTTCCAGCAGCTCCCTAAATCACAGCACTGCACACCTTCACCTGCTTTCACCCACCATTGTTCATTGGTGACACTGCTCTTCCAGGTCTTGAGGTCTGAAGGAGGTGGATATTAAAAGGTTGTGGATGCAGGTGGTATTACGGAGCTGCTCACTGGGAAAACACTGGAAAGCCACCTTCTCCTTGCTATAAACAGTCAGAGCAGCTAAGCCATGGGCTTTTATAGTTGAAGCAGCACTGCTTGTGTAAATTCAGGTTGATAAGCTAAGGATTTGTCTCACTTTGGAGAGGTACCCAAGAGAAGATAAAATCCAAAACTGGTTCTGAAGCATTGTGAGGCTCGTGTATTTGTGTTACATTAGTGGTGGAATAAATGCTTCTCTAGAATCCTTGTCAGGTACTGAGGATGATGAGTAATTTGAGGGGGGACTTCAAGAGAGGCTCCAAAGGGTGAAGAAAGGATCACCAGAAAACCACTTACTGCCCTTAAAAATATTACTTCAGCCATTGTCAGAGAGCAGAGGGGTTTTGTCTGTCTTTGAAGTTTGAATGCATTTCACAGATTTCTGATCTTTGTGATATAGGTCAAAGAAATTATCAGTCCCAGCTTCTGTCGTATCTAGAATAATGGGAAGAGGTGGGTGCAACATCACAGCAATTCAAGATGTCACTGGTGCCCACATTGATGTTGATAAGCAAAAAGATAAGAATGGAGAAAGAATGATCACTATAAGGTACAGTATCTCAAAATGAAAGTCCTGAGTTAGTCCACAGTGTCATTTATTGAAAAGTTTATTTGCTTTCTAAGGCAGGATCTGTTTAGCTTCTTTGTTCTAGAATAGAACATACATTCCTGCTGCCGAGATATGCTGTCAGTCGACTTCAAAGTTAATCCTTAAGATACACAGAAGTCAAGATATAACTTACTGCAGTAAACTTACAATAGACTTACAGATCAGTGTAAGATTGAGGTTACGGAATGTTGCGCAAAGTGAGGTTTCCTTTTGCAAAAGATAAATCTGTTTGTGTTTAATCTAGGGGTGGTACAGAGTCCACGCGATACGCAGTGCAACTCATCAATGCCCTTATTCAAGATCCTGCCAAGGAACTGGAAGATTTGATTCCTAAAACTCATATAAGAACACCTGCTTCGAGTACCAAATCAATCCACGCAAACTTTTCATCTGGAGTCAGCACTGCGACTGCTTCCAACAAGAACTCGTTTCCTCTCGGAGCACCGCCCCTGGTCACCTCGCAGTCATCAACACTATCTACTTTCCAGCCTCCTAACAAATTAAACAAGAATGTCCCAGCGAACGTGCGCTCATCTTTTCCGGTGTCTCTTCCTCTCGCTTATTCTCACCCTCATTTTGCCTTGCTGGCTGCCCAAACTATGCAACAGATCCGGCACCCTCGCTTACCTATGGCCCAATTTGGAGGAACCTTTTCACCTTCACCGAACACTTGGGGACCATTCCCAGTGAGACCAGTTAACCCTGGCAGCACGAACAGCTCTCCAAAGCATAATAGTTCGAGTCGTGTAGGTAGTCAGAATGGAAACGTTCTGCAGACGGAGTCTCCTGGGTTAGCTACGTCCAGTTGTCCCGTTACCGTCTCGTCTGTAGCTGCTTCCACCCAGCCTCTGGGTGTGACCAGTAACCGGACTCCCTCCTCGGTCAGGAAGCAGCTCTTTGCCTGCGTCCCCAAGACGAGCGCTGCAGCGACAGCCATCTCAACTGTGACGAGCACCTGTAGCACTCTGCCCTCAGCTTCCTCTGCCCCCGCGAACAACGGGCAAGTGCCCACGGCGTTTCTGCCGTCTACCGCTCCGCAAGCGCAGCATTCCGCGCTGAAGGCGGACTCGTTCTCGGCTGTCTCCACGCCCAAGGAGAAGGCGTCGACCCCCGAGCAGCCGCCCACGAGCGCGTGCGTGCCGGCTTCAGTCGCAAGCAGTTGCAGTGTGTCAGGCAGCAGCAGCTCAGGGGGCACCGAAACGCGCCCGGCGAGCAGCCCCGCACCGCTCAGCAGCGCCCAAGATGAAATACTGCCAACCAGCATGTCCGAGATCAGCCCTTCCATGTCGATGCCTTTTTCATCCAGCTCAGAAACTGCTCCTTTAAGCTTAGCGTCGCCCAGGTCAGTTGTTGCAGATAATCAGGACAACAGTAACTTACCTCAAGTAGCTGTACCAGCACCTCGAGTTACTCACAGGATGCAGTCCAGAGGTTCTTTCTATTCAGTGGTACCAAATGCAAACCTCCATCAAGATCCTCAGTCTATTTTTGTTACGAATCAAGTTCCTTTAACACCTTCTCAAGGTCCACCTGCTGCAGTGCAGCTTTCGTCAGCCATGAACGTTATGAACGGTTCTCAGATGCACATTAACCCAGCAAACAAATCATTGCCTCCTGCCTTTGGGCCAGCAACGCTCTTCAATCACTTTAGTAGTCTTTTTGATAGCAACCAGGTGCCAGCTAACCAAGCATGGGGAGACTGTCCACTCTCTACCCGAGCAGCAGCTGACCCATCTTTCACTGTTCAGTCTACCTTTCTGAATAACTCTGTGCTAGGACATGTGGAAAACGTCCATCCCGACAACTCCAAGGCTCCTGGTTTCAGGCCACCTTCCCAACGGGTTTCAACTAGTCCTGTAGGTAAGTCATTAAGATCATGCACTGGACAAAATTATTTCTTCAGCCATTGCACTTTGATCAACATACTGATGGAGAAGTAGTCTACAAATGACAGTCGGAGAATGCTCATGTAATGAGGATGGCCTGTTTTTTCCAAGTTCTCTTTAAAATGTTGATGATTTTTTTTTCTTTGGCTCTTCTAGGCTGTTAGGTGTTGGGCAGATTGCAGATGTTGCATTGCTTGTCCTCTGTGTGAGACAGGAATGCTCCCAGCTGTTTGTGGCATGGCATGGATTTTAGGTTTTGGGTTAGAATGGAGCACAGTGTGGGGTGACACCAAACCTGAGGACTCCTGGAGGTTCAGCTGCAGCAGTGACTGCATGCAGGTGCTCCATATTGTATATGAGACTCCAGCTTGACTCAGTGAGGGTAAACTCTCTGTGCCTTTTGGTTCTTGATATGGCTCTGGGATTTTAATAAGTGGTGGTGATTTTAATAACTTTGTGGTGCTTATTGGTGTGCTACTGCATGGGGTGTTTTATTCAGAAGTTCAGTATAGCAGTACTAGCACATGTGGGTTTATTTGAAACGGGTTAGGAACACTGACATTGAGCTCCCTGCCCTTGCTCTGCTCTGCCTGCAGGATTTTTTATCTTCTCAGTGTTCAAACTATGTTGCAGACAACCAACTGCACCCATTTGGCTGAAAGGGACCCTCAAGAGATCTATTCTGTGCCACCCCTTTGTCCTTGCCGTGGTGGCTGTGGGGTGCCCTGGAGCTGGGTATCTGGAGAGCCTGGCTCTGGAGTCATCCTGACCCACACAATGTGTGTTGGGTATTTGGGCTAAAGCTTCAGGACTTGGATGCTGGGCTGGGACAAGTCAAGTAGTTTGATTTTCAGATTAAAGGAGAAGGGAGCGTTTGGAAGATATGATGGTGAGGAAAGAAGATCTTCAGCATTCCCTTTCCTCTCAGTTGCTTGACAAATGTGCAGGACTTCTGCGAACCAGAACACTTCTCTCTGACTGGCTTTAAGCACAAAACTGGGGTGTTTGCTATGACTGTAGTTTTCTTACTTGTTTAATTTGGGCTGTATAGCTCTGCAGAGTGAGGGCACACCTAGAGCTCTGTGCCACATCCAGTCTCAGCATAGTAAGCAGAACCAGATGTGTAAGATAAGGTAACTGGGCCTTGTTCATGAGAGACTGTTAATAAAGAGCTGCCAGACCCCCAGCAGGCTCCAGACCATTTGACAATGGCTCAGCTTTTTCTCTGCAGTGCTCTAAACTGGGCTTGGCTGTTGCTGAAATAATTCCTGGGAAAGGAAACTTACAGCAAATGGGCTCTGCTGATTTCCCTGATGATGGCATCCTGTATGTGCAAACACGGGTGACTGGGACTTCATAGCAGCAGAGTATTTTGCTGTTCCCTTATGTTAAGATCATTTGTTTGTAATAGGGGAAAATCTATTATATTTCTACTTTATATATCCTTTTATACTTTATATATCCCTAAGTGACTGTAAGTATTTAAAAAACAGTGTAAATCTGTTTTTGCCCTTAGAAGGGTTAGGTGGGTAGCCAGGAAGAGCTCACACAGTTGACTTTGGGGGACATACGTGTGAAGTTCTCAACTGAAGCTCAAAAATATTTGGACAGAACACACTTTTTCTGAGTTAGGATTTGAGCAGCACAATGGACAGGGAGCAGCCAGGGCCTGGCCTGGCAATTCCATGTGGTCAGAGGGGTTGGTGATGGCCTCAGAGCAGGTGGACACCCATCTTCTGATCTCAGCTGTGAGTCTACACCTGAGGGGGCAGAGGATTGCATTTTGTGCCTTTCTTGCACAGTTGGCCCATGGCAAACTTTTCCACAAATCAGCATTTCTAAGGGATCACCTCTAAACTGATTTGGTGGAGATTTAATGTAGTTTGGTTGTGCACTAAACCAGCTTTTTCTCAACAAGTTCTCACCTCAGGGTGGAGTTCAGGTAGTCTGCTTTTCCTGTTCATGGGTAAGCTCATCTGCAGCTTGAGTTTTCTCTGATTCACCAGTTCCTTTGAGGCACAGATATCTCTACAGATCTCACCAGCTGTGGAAATGGCCTATTTGTCTCACATTTTTAGGTCTCTTATCCTGGCAGTTTGCACTTGAGGGCAGGCTTAGCCCAACCATGTGGGGAGGCTGTGGAGAAGACCAAAAGAAATCTACTTGTTACTTCTGTCCTCTGCATTTTAAGGCATTTGAGACCTTGCTTCTTAAGAGGGGTCACAAACTTGAAATACGCCAGCTTAGGAAGCAGCACGAGTATGGAACTGTGTGAAATGGCTGGACTCTGTTTCACATAGAGTGACCAAGTATTGTGGCCCTTTCTCTAAAGATGCAGGTAACGTTGCAGTAACCAACATCTGCCTGGGGTCTTTGATAAACTGAATTTTGAGCAGAGTTTGTGTGAGATCAATGCATTCCTCTCAAAAGCTCAGTTATGGCTTCAGAGCATGATGAGGAGTTTGAGTTCATAGCCCAAGTAACTGCAGAGTATGGTATTGCAGAAGATTTTAGTATTAGAAAACCTAATTCTGTTGGTAAGTACACAAATAGGAAGCTCGTTGTTGCAGTAAGGATTTGGTAAGTTATTGTTCAGAATAGCCATTTTTAATACTGAGTGAAGATTTTCATCCACCTTTGTGCAAGACAAGATAATGTTAAAAAGTGTTCTTTGTGACCTGACTCCTCTGGATTTGTGCATCTCTGGCAGTCACGCTCCCTTCAGCCCATGGAGCATATCCAGCAGTGCTGAAGTGGCCTTGGCTGTCCAGTCATTGCACTTTACAAGCTGTGTACCCAAAAGCTGTGTACCCATCATCCTACAGAGCCATCAAAAGACAGCTGAGCATCCCTGTCCTGGAGGAGAGCTGCTTTTGTCACAATCCCTGCCTTGTTCTCTGTTTAGGAGCCCAGCAGCCCATGGGTGGCAGCAGCTCTGTTACCCTTCTGTCTGAGGCAGATCTTGTGAGGTTTGCCAGCCAGCTGGCAGTTTGTGTGTCGGTGCGTGGTGGAATTGGTCCCCATGGGGGCCTTTGGGCTGCCACCTTTGTGGACAGAGGGCTGGCCAGAGTGTCCAGTCAGTGGCTGCACAGCAGATGCCCAGGGAGGGCCCTGGGCTGCAGGCACCACTGTTGGCTCGTGCCTGAGCTCCAGACAAACTCAGCTCAACCACAGTGCAGCCACAGGCACTGGCATCCTCCTGAGAGCCGTGGAGTTTGTGCTGTGACAAACCCAGGAAGGCTGTCCTGCCGTGCTGGGAGCTGAGCACCCCGTGTTCCAGCAGCAGGGGGATGTGTTTCTCCTTGGCTGTAAGGGAGACTTCTCTTTCTAACCTTTGGGCTAGTGAGAAAAATACCTCCTCCAACTCCAACAAATCATTTCTGTCCATGTGAGCAGGTTGGATCTGGCGCTTCTGGAAGGAGTAAATCAGGTTGACTTGGGTGACAATACTGGGGGAAAAGACCTGGCTTTCAGGAACTATCCAGGCACTGGAAGGTGCCTCTCTAGTTTCTGACCCAAGGTACTGCCTGGCAGCACTGCTGTTTGTGGTGGGGTGTGTGTAGATAAAACATTCAACCTCACTCTGCAGCAATATAGGCTGGTCCTGGTTGTGGTCATTTGGAAATGTTTAAATGGTTTTGAAACTAATCTTGTTTAATAGGCCCTTGAAACTAAACCCTAAACTCAGGTGAACATATGGCCATGTCCATTTCTGCTTTCAGGTAATAACGTGTGATAAGAGCTTTTACAACGTTTTGGAAAAGTACTTAAAAGCTTTGGCTTATTAAAAAAACTGTAATTCACCCTTGCTAGTAATTTTTGTGGGACTTTGAACTCTTTCTCCATCTCTCTCTTCCTCTCACACGTCCCTGGAGGAAGCAGCCCCCTCCCCTGTGGTGCTGTGCCACGCCAGCCCTGTCTCTGTGGCCACAGCGTGCTCTGACTGATCTCTACATGAAGGTACCTATGGGATGGCAAAGCCCATCCTGCAGAGAACTGCTTCCCTGGTGCTGGATTCCCCTGGAACTTTCACAGAGCCCTGTTGGATTTGTGTGGCTTTTTGTAAGCAAAGATCGTGGCCACTCCCAGCTTTCCTGCTCTGCCCTCCCTGCTAAGATCATTTTCTTTCAGTGACCAAAGGGATGGCTGTTTTTGTTAAAACTTGGGGCCAAACCAGAGAGCCTCCAGAAATGCCTCTGCGGTTTCTAAGGGAGAATCGTGCACCTGTAAAATGACCTTACCATGTGCAGATGCCCCCGAAGGTGATGAGATGCTTTAATTATATTTGGAGCACTAGCTTTCTCTGGTGCTTTGAAGCAGGTTCCCAAAGAGAGATATTTAATCAAATTTATGTTTATTTCAGGCTTACCCTCTCTAGATCCATCCAACAGCTCTACAACTTCTTCTTCAGGTCCTTTGACAGGCTTTTCAGCAAACATACAAGGAGCACGGGTTTACCTTCAAGGGCCAGCGCCTGTTGGGACTCCCAGCTTTAACAGACAGCATTTTTCACCACATCCTTGGACAAGCGCAACAAATTCATGTAGGAACTTCATGGGTCTGTCTTAGTTAACTATAAATTCATAGCTATTGTCTTTAGTAGATTTCTAACTTGAGGGGAACTTACCCAGTAATGCACAAAATGCTTTCCAATTGCTTTTAGCAGCTGTGAGGATGACGTGCAAATCCCAAGCTGTGCTATTTTGTGGGCTTTTTCCCATGCCACTAGTTCTGGTAGCATTACTAAAGGCGTATTTGGGCAAAAAAATGAGTCATTGTAGGCTCTTGAGAGGAGAGGGCATGAAGCTGTGGGGGAGTGGAGATGATTACACCAAGCTAAAGATTCCCCTCTAAGTAGTACGAGTGCAATATTAGGTGAAAATGTCATGTTTGCCATGGTTTGAAGTTATACTTGCCTTTTTTCTTTTTTCTTTTTTTCTTTTCTTTTTTCTTTTTTTTTTTTTTTTTAATTGGGATCTGGAATTATTCTTAAAATGTTCCAAAATCGTTAAGCATCATCCAAGGTAACAGTGGGTTTTCCTCCTAATGGAAAGAACATGGAAGTAGCTTTACAGAAAATATGGGTCTTTGATTCAGAATCTTAGCTGAAGAGGTTTTTCATGTCACTGCATGCAACTTCATTGCCACTCTGAGCTTAAGAACCAAAATGTTTAAATGAGTGCTCAAAGGAAGTTGGATTTCCCAAGGAGAGTCAGTGACACTTCTGAAGTTGGCGGGACTTTATGCTCTTGGGTCACACCTGTGGCTTTGGGAAGCTGTCTGATTTCTCTTCTGCTGGAAGTGGTGGATACCAAAACCAGGCTGTTTAGATATTTATGGTATTTTGGCTGATGTTTTCACCTCTTCCTGAAACTCTTCCATGTTTCTTATTCTTTCTCATAATTAATTTAGATACACTGCTATGTCATGAGAATATCATGATTCTGATGGCTGAAAGCATTTGTGTTATAATGTTGATTTTAGAGTTAAAATAATTCCTAGACAGAATTTCTGTGAAACACCTGAAGAATGCTTGCCAAAAAAAGCCTTTAAAACATCTTATCATTTGCTTTGAGATAATATTGGGGAAATAAATGGGATGGCATTTACGCTTGCTACTTTGTGTGTAATTAAGCAAGAGAAATACTCTTTTCAGCAGGTGAATCTCCTATTCCATCAGTTTCCTCAGGATCATCTTCGCCCCTCTCAGCTGCTTCTGCACCTGCTAACTTGGGCCAGCCAAAAACGGGTAACGCCAACCAAGACAGGAAGGTGCCCCCTCCCATCGGGACAGAGAGGCTCGCCAGGATCCGGCAGGGAGGCTCCGTCACTCCCACGCCCTTGGGAACCAACTTCACAGCCCCCGTGGGCCACAGTGGCATCTGGTCCTTCGGAGTCAACAGCGTGTCTGGTAAGGCTCTCGTGCCGTGAACAAACTGCCAGGGCCTCTCGGCAGCACTTGGAGAGGAGGAGTGAAGCTCCACGGTCTGCACGCCCACGCAGAGCATCCTGAGGGAGGGCTGGTGGCAGTGGTGGGAGAGCACAGGTCGGTGGAAAAGCTGTGGTTTCCCCTCCTGATGCTGGTGGTTCTCACCCAGCCTGGATGAAGTCGCTGGGCACATGTGAGCCTGAAATGGTGCACAGACCTCATGCAGAGTCCTCTGAATGATCCAGAGCTTAGAGTAAGCTGTTTCTATCTGTTAAGGGGGTTGTTTCCAGGCCTGGCTGTTGGCTCCCTCTGTCCAGGTTTCTCTCGTTTTCCAGTCATATTTTACAGTGTCAGTTGAGGTGCAGCTGATGCACCCAGGGACACAGAGCTGTGGATGCTGGGTTTTGCATTGATTTCCTTGTGACTCTTGAACAGTATGGGATAACTTCTGTTCCAGGCAGCCTTGGTTCCCAAAGAATGACTTAGAAACAGCTGAAGTTTTACGTTCTGTTTCCTGGTAGTTGGATTTTGTGGCAAGGAGGAGGTGCAGCATTTGAGGTGTAGAGTGTTTCCATTGGTAACTTTCAATACAAACGTTTGAGTCCTGCATTTGTTATATGCTTCAGTGAAGCCCTCCACACTTTGGTTAACTTGTGTCTCAGCATTGCTGTGTGTTTTCAAGAAAAGCTTGTATGTGCTTACAGGTAGTATTGGGAGCTCTGTTGGATTTCAGCCGTTTTGCAGTGGACATGTGGAACTCACAGTTCATGGTAGTCCCCATCTTCTCCATCCTTGTCTGGATACCTGAGATCCCTCTGTGGCTGTGTGTTTTTAGGGTGGCCTTAGGTGTGTGCAGTTGCTGAGTTCTGCTGGAGTGTCTGCAATGAATTTAATCAGCTGTTTTTAATCTCGTTGCAGAAGGCTTGTCGGGTTGGTCTCAGCCTGTCATGGGAAGTCATCCAATGCATCAGCAGCTGTCAGACCCGGGCACGTTTTCTCAGCATCAGCCAATGGAGAGAGATGATTCTGGAATAGTGGCTCCCTCGAATATTTTCCACCAACCTATGCCAAATAGTTTTGTGGATTTTTCTAAAGTAAGTTACAGAGAGTTGGATTTATGGAATGACCAGGGCCTGACTTTGTTGCATCTCCTGTTCTGCCTGTTCACACTGTGTGTGTGTGTACCTCTGCTGCCGTTGCTTGTCACCCCTTTCCTGAACTTTCTTTCATCCCAGAACTGACCAGAAAAGGTGCCCAAGCCTGGAGGCAGGTCTAAAACCAAGCCAGAGTTTGTAAGTTGCAGATACTCTCTGGTCAGTAGCTGAAGGCCTTCATCACTCTCCAGTGTTTTGTCTCTCAGAAGCTCAGTCTCCTGGAAATGTTTCACAAAGCTTGCTCAGCTCTTGAGGCTGATTACAGGTTTGCTTAATGCTTTCAGCACAAATCAAGGCCACAATACCACATACCTTCCTTAGGGAAGTGGCAGGAGGAGAGGACTCCCAGCACGTTTCAGAAGGAGCCCATAGCATGTGCTCTTGGCGTCTGCATGGCAAAGCAGCAGCCATTCACACACAAGAGAAGAATTCTCCTAATTGCAGAAAGCTGCCCTGTAACTTGCTCTTTCTGAACAGGCAGAATGATTTTAGATGGCCATTAGGAATTAGAGGAAGCCTTTACCCCAGAATCTGTCTGGCTCAGTGCAGCCCTGTGTGCACTGTGTCCTGTGCTGCAGAGAGGAGGAAACACTGAGGTCACAGTGTTCAGCTGCTGGCCTGGCTTTGTGGGCTTATCTGAAAACTCTGTGCGTGCTGCAGCCTCTGCCAGGTGTAAGTTCAGAAAAATGGCTAAACTGGCTGGAATCTCCAACTCTGGAGTCACTGTGTTCCATACTCTGCCCTGCTGTTCCCCCGCAGTGCTGTGGTTCCTGCCAGTAGTGGAATGACACCTATGGGGGTGTCCTGGCTCTGTCTGGTCCTGCAGCCACCCTTCCCCAGTCCTTCACCAGTGCTCTCTTGTCCCCTCAGGGCCTGCCCATCTCCATGTACGGTGGCACTCTGATACCCTCGCACCCCCAGCTGGCAGATGGCCCAGGAGGGCCCCTCTTTAACGGGCTCCATACTCCAGATCCCGCCTGGAATCCCATGATCAAAGTTGTCCAGAACTCAACAGAATGTACTGATGCTCAGCAGGTAGTGTGGCTGCCTTTTCCTGCCTGTGCTTTCCTGGGGCTTTATACGGTGCTGGGACACCCAGTTTTGGCTGGGTGACACGTTTGGTTTTTTCAGTTCTTTGAAACTAGGATTGAGATTGTTTGCATGACTTTTCCCTACAGAGTGTGTGTGTGTGTGAGTGTGTTCATAAAATATCCGTGGCGCTTTTGGCTACCAAACCTTCCAGGTAAAACGAGCAGCATTTCAAGACTGCTCAGCCAGGTAATGGACTGTTACAAGTGAGAGGGTTTATATCCATACTTGGCACCTTGCAGGTTGTCAGTCAGACCTTGGCCAGAGCTGGAGAGCTCCTGCCTTTGGACAGTCTGGTTGTATTTTGAGGGAAGCCTTATGCTTGCCCTCAGTGGTAAAACACTGTTAAAGGAACCTTTATTTGTTTTTATAATAGATTTGTCTTTTTATTTCTTGCTGTAGATTTGGCCTGGCACCTGGGCACCTCACATTGGAAACATGCATCTCAAGTACGTCAACTGATTTAAGGGGGTCTGTCCTTTTTTAGCCTGGTTTGGGAATCTTTATGACCTTGAAGAACCCTGGGGATTTTTTTTCACGTGCCTAACTAAGCGATTTTCTGTGGGCTGTAACAATGGAATCTCGATTGCCCGTTGTATAAGAACAAATTGACTTACCTATACAAACTGATTCTGTTTTCCAGTTAGTTTAGCCACTTCAAACTTAAAAATCAGACAAAACTAATGCTTTTGGCTAAACACTACTGAATGCTCCTTGAGAACTAGCTGATGACATGATTTTGACCTTTTAGGGTGGTAAATACCTGTATAATTGTTTACAGACTTAAAAGGAAAAGCTGAGTAAATTTCATGTCATATAGTGGCTCTACTTTATGTAGCCTGTATTAATGTGAAATATTTACCTGAATACTCAATAAAAGGCAAACAGCATTTATAGGTTGTGTGTGAGAATTTTGGAAAGGGCTGTATGTTATTGTCCTCAGTAGCTGCTGCAGTGCCCACTGTGACTCATCTCCCCAGGGTCACGTACTGAGCACGTGGGTGCAGTCAGGTTTGGGAGGGTTTGGAGCCACAGGTGTCTGCAGAGTCCTTGCCCCTGCCACTTGTGAGCCTTTTGTTGGTGTGAACCTGCTTCTGTGTTACGGTTTTTTCCTTCTGGATTTGGGTGACACGTTCTGGCACTTTTGGCAGGTGGTCGCCTGAGAGATCAGGTTTTGCTCAGGGCTGCAAAGAAGGGCTGACAACAGTGACAGGTGAATGCAGGATTCCTTCACCTGCCCAGAAGCAGATCTTAGAAAAGTGCTTCCCACTAGAGGAAAATGTAATAGATTCAGTTCTAAGCTTCTTGTAATGCTGTAAATCTGCTAAGAGCTCCTCAAGTCCTTTCTGTGAGGAAGAAGAGGATTTTTGCACATTGCTTAAGATGAACATTAATTCCTGACCCAGTTCTCCACTTTCTGCATTTGGACTGTGCTTAAATCTGCTTTTAGTCCAAAGCAATGCAGTAACTACATAGAATATTGGATCAATTCCTTAAGCAGGGAACTCCAGTGTACATAGTGTCTAATCCAGTGGATCAATCTCGGGCTGGATGGAGACTTCACCTTCTTCCACCTTATCCAGACAAATCCTTACATGCAGCAGCAGAGTTTCCCCAGTAAAAGCATAAAGAAGTACTGAAAACCCAAACTGCACAAGCAGTATCCACGTACCACAGGCAAATCAACCTCAGAGGCGCTACTGGATGGTATATTCAGATATTTTTCTTGGTATTTGAGGACGAAATGTAAAAAAATTGAACTGCTGCTGCCCCACTGGTAGTGCCAACACCAAAGGAGATACACATAGAATCAGAGACACAGAAAGATTTGTGTTGGAAGTGGCCTTAAAGATCACCCAGATCAATGCCCTGCCGTGGGCAGGGGACATGTGTCAGCAGCAGTTGTATTGAAAACAAGCAGTGTTGTGGTGCAGTAGGTGTGAGCTCTCAGGGGGAGGTGCAGGGGAGGGGTGGGGTGCCCACTTCTGTGGGTTCCGTTCTGCAGCAAGCAGTGCCACCTCCTCCTGCCCCATCCTGGGGAGCCAGTGTCTCCTGGTCCTGGAGGGCTGCAGCTCCAGGATGGGTGGCACAGTCTACTCCGTGACACCAGGGAGCAAGACCCAGGATGGGGCTGGGGCTGTCCCTGGAACAGCCGTGGCCACCCCAGCCCTGCCTGATGTAGGCAGCTCTTTGCTGCACGGGTCCCTTGCTGGGTTCTCCCCCACGCAGCTGCTTCCCTGGGGACACGGGCGCTTGCTCTGGGCACCAGATCCAAGTGGCCCCAGCAGCCTCCACTAAAGTGGAAAAGAGAACCCCAAAGTTTTGTAGGAAGATCCTGCTGGAATTTCGGACCATCTCTGCCCCATGGTTACAGGGGGGCACAGGCAGAGGCAGGGCCTTGTGCTTCTGGAGGGCGGGCTGGTGGCAGTGCCAGGGGGCTGGTGAGTGCAGTGCTGGTCCCTCAGGGTGGGCTGGCTGGATCCAGGGAAAGCATGGGGGTAACTCCAGAGTCTGTGCCCACCTGAGTTCACCAGCCCTGGGTGGCAGGGCTCCCCCAGACCTGTCCTTCCCCCTTCTGACCCCCTGGGCCAGCCACTGAGCAGGTCCTTTTCTCTGCTGTCTGTCCTCAGGGAAGTGTGTGCCTCATTTCTGAGCTGGGCGTGTTTGGGTTGAGCCACGGGTGCCCACCCTGCGGGCACTGGCTCCATTGTGTGCCTTCAGTTAAGCTTCTCTGGGTGAGAGAGCCCGGCCTGGTGCTGCGGGGCTGTGGCAGGCGTGGGCTGTGTGAGATGTTTGCAGTGCTCAGCAGGAGCTCTGGGCTCCCTGGAGCCCTGGGCTGCACCCACTGCCAGAGCCTGGCAGGGAACTGGTGCTGGGCTGCAGGGAGGGATGGGCAGGGGACGGCAGGGCCGCAGACGTGGCACACGGGCTGGTGTGACCCCGGGCTGCTGTGACCTTGGGCTGGTGTGACCTCAGGCGGGTGTGACCTCAGGCGAGTGTGGCCTCGGGCATTGCTGGCAGGCAGTTGGAGCACGGGGAGGAGGCAGTGTGTGCCCCGGGTGGACACTGCCCACCCAGCAGGCTGGAGGAGGAGGTGTCCCATCGAACCCGGCTGTTGTCCTCTTGCAGGGAGCAGCAGGTGGCTGGCTGAGACGATGGGAATGGGTCCTCAGGGTGCCCACTGTGGGACACCCAGCCCTTGCTGCTCCACCCTGGAACAGGGCACCACATGAAACTGTTGCTGCCTGGCCAGCAGGCTGGGGCCTCACTGTGTGCCCCAGGATTGGCCCTGCCCTCCAGGCAGCACAGGGGTGGCCTATGTTGGCCACCATGAGGTAGCCCTTTGGAGGCTGGACCCCCTGTGCTGCATCCTGCAGAGCTGCAGGAGCCTGAAGGGGAGGAATACTGCGGGGAGTAGCTGCTGGGCAGGACAGGTGTCTTAGGCTGCCTTGTGGGAAGCCCCATGGTGGCTCCAGAGCCAGATGTGTCCATGAGCCATGGCCGAGCACTGGGTCCCACCCCCTGCTCTGGGCTGAGGCGCTCAGGGGCGGGGGTGGCCAGGGCCAGCAGAGCCTGACAGCCCCCTGCTTTTGGCAGGTACCCGCATCATCTGCGACCGCAAGTTCCTGCTGGAGTGCAAGAATTCACCCGCGGCCAGGACCCCTCCCTGCTGCCTGCCCCAGACCCCCGGTGTCACATCCCTGGCCCAGTCCAGCCTCGTCAAGCTGGAGGAGCTCAAGGAGCGGAATGAGAGCGAAGAGGCCATGCCAGGTGAGCAGCCCAGGGCCGCGGCCCCTGCCCATGGCCCACCTGCCATGGGACACTGCCCCAGCTCCAGTTCCTGCCCCGTTTGCCTGCCCACGTCTGCCAAGCCAGCCCCATCCTAACCCTGCTCCTGTATCCATCCATGCCCTTGCAGATCAAGACCAGTTTGAGATGGACATCTGAGTTTCCATCTCCCCGTCTCCAGGCCATGGCTGGGCCTGTTCCTGGGCCTCGTGGAGGTGCTGGCACCGTGACCAGCTGGCTGCAGCCCTCTCTGATGCTGGGGATGGACGTGTGACACCTCAGGCTCTAGCACAAGTGGCTGGTGCAATTGCCTAGGAGCTCATGCTTGATCAATAAACACCGTGAAACCCCTGTGCTAACCTGGTGTGTGTCTTTAACAGGGCTCAGCAGGGTCCTCGCCCCCAGGGAGGGGAGGGGAGGGGAGCAGCACCAGGAGGGTGCAGAGGGTGACATGACACCGCAGGTGGGGGGCAGTGAAGGCCTGGGGGTCTGTTCTCAGCTGTGGTGGAGGCAGCTGGTGAGGCTGTCCCATGAATGTGGGAGGAACAGCACACTTTACACCTGACTGGGCATGTGTCCCTCCCTGTCCCTGAGGTCACCCAGCTCTCCTGGGCTCCAGACTCAGGTCTGAGCTGTGCCAGGACAGCAAGAGCCCAAATGGGAGGCAGAGCTGGGGCTGCAGCACAAACCCTGGCCATGCCCGGGGCTGTTGGCACGTCGGCCTCCCCAGCCTCGACCCATCCTGCAGCAGGGCTGGGCTCTGGGGCTGCTGCAGGCCCCCCACTGCCAGATGAAGGGGCCAAGCTTTGCCAGCCAGTGCAGCAAGGACACACCGTACTGCCTGCTCCAGCCAGCTGCTGCTGATTCTTCCCTTGACATCCTGTTGCCAAGGCCAGAGCCCCTTGGCCACGCGTGATGAAGCAGCCATGGCCTCACCCAGCAATCCCATCTCCTGCTGACCCTGGGAGACCCAGGACCTGTCAGTGCCAGAACCCTCAGGCAGACTGTGGGAGGGGGCAGGTTGGTGCTGTTTATTAAACATAATGAATCGCCACTAAAATGTCGCAATGATTAAAATCCCCGTTTCCTGGATGGGGATTGGGAGGCAGAGGGGGTGCCCAGACTCCCTCCAGCAGCAGAGGCCCTGTTCCTGCCCGTGGCCCTGGGCAGGGGCTGCCCCGCTCACAGTCCACAGCCCCGTCCCCGGTGTCAGGGCTCCTCCTGCCCCGGCTCGGCTGCAGGCTCGGTTGCAGGCTCGGCCACAGTCTCGGTGTCAGCGCTGCCGTCCGTCTCTCCGGTGGGCAGGTCCCGCGTCTCAGCGATGAGGCGCTTGACGCCCACCATCCACTGGCTCACCTCGTTCACGTGGTCCACCATAAGCGAGCGGTGGATCTCGTCAGCTGCGTCCCAGTGCTGCTGCTGAAGCTCTGCCAGGACAGGGGACCCCGTCAGGGGCGCAGGATCCACCGTCCCGCGGGTGCCTCTGCCCCAGGGCCTGCTGCTGGCGCGGATGCAGCCCCCTTCACCCCATACCTTGCACCAGGAGGCTCATCCTCTTCCTCACTGGTGCAGACAGCTTCCCCTGAGCCCACGCGTCCTCCAGCACTGTCAGCCGCCGCCCGATGTCATTGCACACTTGTTTCTGGAAGCAGAGTTGAGCTGGGAGGGAAGGGGATGTGCCTCCACCAGCTCTGGGGAGCCCCCGGGGCAGAGGCGGCTCTCTTCCCCCCTCAGGTCTCCTGGAAACAGGCAGCCCCTGCCCGGCTGCCCCGGCTGCCGCCCCTCCTGCACCGCGGGGTCAGAGGTGGCGGGAGGGGCCGCGGCCTCACCTGCACCGTGGCCCGGCAGGCGTCCAGGGCTGCCCGCAGCGGGGCGAGGACGGTGTCAGCGGACACGCTGCACTCCTCCTGCTCGGGGCGCGCCGCGCTCGGCCGGCCCTCGGCCCGCGGGGCAGCGCTGGCAGGACCCTGCGGGGGCGGCCCCAGCGCCCGGGGGG
>VZTG01005240.1:42147-63006 GCA_013397845.1 Melanocharis versteri | reverse complement strand
ATTTTATTTTATTTTACTTTTATTTTTTCTTATTATCTTATTCTTTGTTCTATTATGCTATTCTGGTATTCCAAACATATTTTCATTGCATTAATGGGTTATTGTGCTATTGAACCACTGTACTTCTATTCTTATTCTGTTATTAGATACATAATGTTTATTAAATAAAAGTTGTAGAGTTAGGGCTGAATCACCGATTGTGGGGCCAGAGGGGACGTGAGGCTGGAATAGGTATCCTGGGAGTGGAGCCGAACCCAAAGCAATGTGGAGCTGAAATGGAAATGCTGGGGCTGGAGCTGAAATAAATCCTGTGGGCAGAGGGATGGAGCTGCAGCTTGAGGACTGCAGTAGCTGCCCCGGGGTCTCATCCCCCCACAGTAGGACCAAGCACGCTGGGGATGGTGGGTTTAGGGCTCATCCTCAGACTCCCTCCCAGCCCAAGGCCACCTTTTAGCCTTTGTGGGGGAGTGGGGCAAAGTCGCTGTTCCCAGGCCCTCGTGCCAGCTGGAAGGAGGTGTGGGTGGGTGGGCTGTGAGCTCTGGCAGGGGCAAAGGCATGTTGGGGGTCAGGTCTCATTTCCCCCAAAGTGGGGGACCCCTTGAAGGGGTGTGAGTGTTCATAGAGGTATTTAAGTGATGGCAGTGACTGATGTTGTGGCCTTGTTGACAGCCCTGAAGTCCAGTGAGGACCAGAAGCAGCTTTTAGCTGGAGGCACTGGGAAGCTGAGTACCCGGAGCTGAGGCAGCGCAGCTGGAGGCAGCAAAAAGATGGTAGGGCTGGCAGTGAAAGCACCAGGGGGCTGTGGGGCAGGGAAAAGGAATGTGGAGCTGGAATTCAAATCCATGTAGGGCTGGGATAACACCGGTAGGGGCTGAAGCTGGAATCTCATCAGGGCTGGGATAGGGATTGTACGGGTGGAGGTGGAAGCACTCCAGGGCTTGGTGAGGGACTGTGGGATTGGGAACTGGGCTAGCAACTGTGGGGCTGGGATAGGGACGCCTGGGCTGGAGCTGAAAGTCACAGAGCTGATGCCAAAATGAAGACCCTGTCCTGAAAACCATGAGCAGCTTCAACCAATGACAGTAGCAAGATGTGTGGAGATGGAGCTGAAACAAAAGAGCTGGCAGTGAAATAAAGCTTGTGGGACTGGAGCTGAAATCACTGTGGGACGGGGATAGCGACTGCAGGGCTGGAGCTGAAATCACTGGAGCTGGGATAGTGCCTGTGGCACTTGGATAGTGACAACAGGGCTGGCATATGGACCGTAGGGGATGGAGCTGGAATTGCACTGGGACAGGGAGCGGGGTGCAGGGATGGCGCAGTGACTACAGAGCACCCCGAGCCACCCACAGGAGATTGGGAGGCCTGTCCCACCTGTGACTGGGAGGTTGCTCATGGAGCTCCCCTCAGCTCTGGGGGCTTGGCTCTGCACCTGCAACAGGAGTTGGCAGCACCAGGGGTATCCAGAGGGAGGAGGAAACATCACGGCTGCAGAAACATCTACAATGACCTTTAAAGAACAGCTCTGGCTTAACGAGGCAGGTGAGCAAATCCCTGCCCCGAGCAGCAAGCAGAGACAGGAGTCACAGCAAGGGACAGACAGATTTATTATGTTTCTGGGAGCAGTGCCATTACATTTTGCTGGGGATAAGGTCAGCCCCTGCAGCCAAAGCAGAGAGATGGGCTGGGATGGTTATTCGGAGTGACGAGAACAAGAAACTGCAGCCAAACCCCCGGGATCTGCTGCCAGCATGGGGCTCCATGGGTCGCTGCGGCAGACGTGTGGCCAGCATCTGCCAGAGCCACTTCTACAACATCTTTCCAGCAACATTCTCAAGGGCCAGGGCATGGCACAGGAGTCAGTGCAGCCTCTTGGCTCCCGCCAGGGAAGGAAGGGCGTAAGACAAGAATTAATACAGCTTTCAAAGTCACCCCGACACCCCACCCATGGCTGCACAGCCTGGTGAAGGCATTTATGGAAGGAAATCTGTCAGCCAGAATCCAAAAAGGAGTAGATGTGTCCGAAGAGGTTCAACACTGATTTGTTCGTATCCTGATCTCCTCCACCAGGCTCTCCCTGCGAACGTTGACCTGCGCAGGGGGAGCAAAAAGTTGCTTCAATACAAAGCCAGCAGCTTGACACGTCACCACAGTCGTGGCCCTGTGTCTCAGGAGGTCACACCAAGGTGTCACCAGTCTCTCTGCAGGGATCAAGTGGGCTGTAGCAGCCCACTTGTAAGAGCACCTGTGAGATGCTCTTACACCTGTAAGAGCAGGCAGCCACCAGCAACCCCAATAAGCCCTCTCCTCCACAACAGCTGTGAGAATGTTGCTCTTCCCACTCTCCTGTTGGTTGCAAAGCCATTGATCTAGCCAGTGATCTATGCACTGATTGCAGTGCTGCCTGTTTTGGGAATCTGTCCTGAGATAACAGGCACAGAGCAGCCCTGCAGCTTAGGGCTAACCAAGGTCTGTTCAGTCTCACTCATTCCAGGAGCGCACCCTCCAGGACCTTCATCGATGGTCCTATGTCATGGACTGAGAGCATGAGCAGCCATGCAGGCCACTGAATCACCCCTCCATGCTCCAGGCTCCTGAACTGAGGAATTCAAGGAGGCCACATGATAAAAAACTCTCCAGAGCTAGAGACGACAGCATTTCATGACTCCAGGAAGCTGCACGGGGCAAGGAACTGGAATATGGGGTGTTACAGAAGCTGCTGGAAAGACCAGTGGGTCTGGAGGGCTGGTCTGAGCTGGGCTGAAGGGTCACATAGCCAACCCCACCACGACAAGCTGCCACAAGCCATACCTCCTCCCTGGTTGCCACGATCCGCAGCTTGACGACTCCATCTTTGAGCTCCTGCTCACCCACAATGGCGACAAGAGGGATGCCTGTGTCCTCACAGTACTGCAGCTGATTCAGCAGCTTGGGGTTCTTCTTGTACAGCATCTCTGCCTGGGAGAAAGCCAGAGCATGACACCATCAACAGACTAGGATGTTTGACTGGACCCCTTCAACCAGGCACTGCTGGGCCAGTCTGGTGAGCGTGAGGTTGTGTGGTGGGGACAGGATGGACTCGTGGAGAAGGCTGGGCACCAGGTTCAACAAGGCCTTGCAGTTATAGGGCTAACCAAGTCCTGCTGCCCAGCCCTTCCTGGAGAGCCCATGATTTGGGACACTGGGAAGAGGAAGGCTCCATTCAGGAAGGCAGTCTGCTCCCCTCCTGCTCCCTGTAACTCCTTCCCAAAGGAAAGGCAGAGCTGGTCCATTCCTGGACAGAGAGTGAACCAGGCAGCTCTTGACTTTGCCATCATCGAGTCATACCTTGATTCCAGCATCCCACAGTTCAGAGATGAGCTTCAGTCGCTCTTCAAGGAGTTTCTTTTGGGCAGATGCCACCAGCACCTGTGTCTCCGTTGTCCTGATCTTTTCCTCAGCGGCCTGGAAAGGGGACAAGATGCCACAGACATCACAAGACACCTGAGAGTCTATGAACAGGATGGGTCACCACTCAGCTCAATCAATCTACCAGTGAAAAGGGTTGGGCTCAATGGGATCAACAGCATAAACTCAGAGTCAGGGAGGTCCCACAGATCCCATCCTAGAGCAGAATCCCATTTTCTGCAGTTGTTCCATGATGCATCATTAACACAGCCTCCCTCCTGTTTCTCCACACCCAAGGGCCTCCTAAATATCTGCTCCAAGCAGCTCAGGAGCAGCACATCCAGGAGAAGGTGAACACGGGCAGCTGCCTGCTCTACAGCTGAGCTACTATGGGTTAAACAGCAACAAGCTGAATGCTCCACCAGCCCCTGTGGCAGATGCTGGATACTCCATGTGGCATTTTCCTGCTGCCTTGCTGGAGGGAGAAGCCTTTAAAAGGTCACCTGCAAAGGAACAAACCTGGCCAGGACTGGAGGTGGTGGGGGAGGAATTCAGTTTCTATTTAGAAATTCCAGTTGTGTCTGGCTGCCAAGAGAGAACCAACACCAGACTTCTGGGGGAGGGGAACATGTGGCCACATTTTGGGAGCTTACAAAGACCTATTTAACACCCATTGATTGGGATGGAGAACAGCACAACTCTGAGGAGGGGGAAGAGGAAAAAGCTGTCTGGGAAACCTATAGAGGGCAAGAACACTCACTTCAGCATCTGCTGGAGTGGGGAATTAACCAAACTTAGCTGAGCACCAAGGGCACCTACCTCCAGTCTCTGTTCCAGGATGGAGAAGATGCGCTCGATGCCAATGCTGACCCCCACACAGGGCACCTTCCTGCCCTTGGGATCAAACATCCCCACCAGCCCGTCATAGCGGCCGCCTCCAGCCACGCTCCCAACGCTGACCGGCTCCTCCACGTGCTCGTTCTCCTGCTGCAGCAGCACAGCCTCAAAGATCACCCCCGTGTAATAGTCCAGGCCCCGCGCCAGGCTCAGGTCGAAGGAGATCTGCAGGGCACAAGGGCGGCCCCGTCACCGGGTGCTCGGGGACCCACGAGGGCAGCACCCCCTCCTGCCCCCACACCTCCTCACCTTCCCTGTGATGCCAAACAGGGTCAGGTACTCAAACAGCAGCTTCATGTCCCCCAGCCCCTCTTTGGCCAGCTTGTTCTGGGACAGCTGTGGGTCCTGGAGAAGCCTGTCGATCAGGTCCAGCCCACCTGTGGGGAGCAGCCATGCCTCAGGTGTGCCAGGGCAGCAGCACCCACCACGGTGGCCCCGGCCAGCCGGGCGTGTGCCCTGCACCTTCCACCCCCAGCCCAGAACAAGGCCCAGGGCACAATCCCGTGGTGCTCACCATGGAGCTGGACATACTCCCCGATGCGATCCGCAGCCTCGGGAGAGAGCCCCTTCTCTCCCACCATCTCACTCCTCACTTCTTCCCATGGCACCTGCGAGGGGACAGAAGGACATCAGCCACTGCTCCAGGGACATGAGCTGTCCTCTGCATGGCAGAATCCCATCATCATGGTTAGAAGGTGCATGAGAGAAGTAGCAGCTCTCACAGCACAGTCATGCATGCATAACTCCATTTCTGGTACCTCTGCACAGCCTGTTTGCATCCCAACCCTATAAAATACTTTTAGTTTGATTTCTGGCCAGAATCAAATATCAGCACTGTACAACCACCAAGTCTGAGAGCCATCTTGCTGCTGTGGTTTCCCTGGTTAGGTACTTAGTCATAAACACCACTCAGGGAACTGCTGCTGGTCATGGAATCACCTGGAAAGGTGTGAGGTGTTGCTTGGGTAATGGAAAAAACCCAATGTAAGCATAATACGCTGCCATCTTCCCAATGACTAGGGGTCAAAGAGAACCAGAGTCTTGATCACATCCAGCTGCACTGAGATAAACCACAAGGAAATGATCCCATCAGAAAGAAGCCCAATGCTCCCTTCCTGTTGCTTTTCCACATATACACAGCCCCAAACCCCAAACTTTGGTCATGTCTCTGCAGTGGATCTCTCTGTGAGACTTCCTCCAGATGACTTCATTTGACCATCTGATGAGGCCTCCACAAGAAAAGGCAGTTCACCCTTGAACAAAGAACCATGACCACATGAGATGAGACACAAGCTGCTGTTTTTAACATGCGCTAGCCTAATTTGGTGCAGGTTTTCATGAGCCTGGTTTATAAGCAGCAACACCTTGAGCAGGTAAAGGTTTGGGATATTGAACCTCCCATGTGAGGAGCATTTTTCCCCTCTCACCTTTTCTTTTATCAGGACCTCATGGGATACTGGAGGAAAAAACAGAGGATCCACTTTTCCTATGTGAGTGCTGTGCCCTGCACGTATCCTCTCCAGGGAAAAGTGGCAACAACCTGATGCTTAACAGCATTTTCCAGCCAATTCTCATGGACCATGGGTCATTCACTGAGACTCCAGCAGCAGCAGCTGCAGCGTGAGGCTCCAGCCCATACCTTATCCAGTTTGTCAACACTGGAGCAGATGGTTCGGAATTTGCTGTCCGGGACTCCACAAACTGCAAACATCCCATCAAGGATGCGCCGGTCGTTGACCTGGGGGAAAGGGAGCAGCACATCAGGAATTATGAACTCAAGCAGATGCTTCAGCAGTGTCCTGCTTCGTCTCCCTGTAGCTTTAAGCATGGAAGAGAATATAGGAGATGTCTGCCAAAGGGTTTTTTTGCTATTTGCAATTTCCCTTTCCCATTCTTGGGGAGCTGAGCTTCCCAGAGCAGATCTACACATCGAGCACTATTTGCTGCCATCCCAGGGGAACAGAGGTGGTGTCTGGAAGCAAATAGCAAGCTCAGCCTACAATAGGGCACAACTCTTGTCCTAGAAAATGCTTCAGCTCCTAAAAGGACTTGGTGGAAAGGCAGGAGCCTGCAGGCAACACCACACACACTGAGCAGATGCCCCTGCTAAGGAGACGCTGGGAGCTGGGATAAGGGCAGGAATCCTGGACCAGAGTCTGTTTTACTGCAGGCAGTGAATATGACCATCACATGCTTAGATATCAGGAAGAAATTCTTTATTATAGGGGTGGTGAGGCCCTGCCACAGGTTGTCCAGAGAAGCTGTGACTGCCCCATTCCTGCAACTGTTCAGCACCAGGCTGGACAGGGCTTGGAGCAACCTGGGTCAGTAGAAGGTGTCCCTGCCCATGGCAGGATAATGAAACTGGATTATATTTAAGGTCCCTTCCAACCCAGATCATTCTATCATTCTAGCTGGCTGCTGGAATTTTTCAAGGGACTGTTGTTAGTTCTGGAGAGAACACTGTCAGCTGCAGCCTCAGGAAAACTCCTGTCATTCCCAACTCAAAGCAAGTCCAAGTGGAGGTCCAATCTTTAGCACAAGGGGAAGCACATTTGCTTCCAGGCAGAGAGGAGGGATGAACTTCTGGATCAGGCCTTAGAGTGGGAAAAGGTGCTACTGTGTAAAACCACAGAACAATGACCACTGCTTCCCACCACGGCACAGAGAACCCACCCAGTCTCACCTTGATGACAAAGTCCCCGAGCTGCAGGTCACTCAGGATCTCGTGCACGATCTTCAGGCACTCGGCATCGGGAATCATTGGGTCAAATTGCCCAGCAATGTCAAAGTCCTGGGGGCAGAGGAAAAGGCAGTGAGCAATCCAGCACCACAGCATGGCTGCAGCAAAAAAGCTTCAACTGCTGGTAAAAGCAGTTTGTGTACAAAACCCAACAGAATCGGGATGTGAGGGAGCACTATCCCTTATAGACTGGATCCAGAAGGGACAGGATGTGGGTTAGGGCCTCTACCATGGCAGGCAGCAGTGCTCTCATGTCCACTGCATTTCAAAGAGTTTGTACACTGTGACCTGCTCCCCTGAGCCAGCACTTGCTGTGTGACACTGAAACAGAGATCCTCGAAAAACAACAGAAAGGAGGAGCAGCAGTAAATAAATAGAACAAAGGAACCAGAAAGAGGAGGAAAAAACTACTTCTCATTTGCTATGACCTAAATGCCAAATGTTTCACCTTGATTCTTAGGATGCTTTTTTTAAATACACATGCCAATCAAGTTAATGGTTAGGGAAGGCAAGAGAAGCAAAACGAAAGTTTCAACTGCTAAGACAGAAAAAGGAATCAAGAAGCCTGAGTGGTCCCCACCAGAGATTACCAGATGAACTAGCACATAGAAAAACCAAAGTCCAACATCAAGATGCTTTAATAGGCTGGTATCCCATGACTGGAAACAACATCAGTGCTGAGAGAGAAATAAAACACAGAAGCAACAAGAGAGCCCTTCTTCAACTCCTGTTTAGGAATCCTCAAATGCAAAGTCTTCAGTGAGATTTTGGGTACAAGAATAATTTTCATTATGTGGATATATTTCAACAGGGCTTCAGCAAGCTCTCAAAATAAACTGGGGCATTGGAGGAAGAGATGGGATCACAGTTAATTCCTAATCAGGTGAGTGCAAAAAGGGCTGATGCAATCTCTGGGAAAGTTGGGTGAGGAAGTACAGGAAGTGTACAGGAAGTCAGGAAAGTACTGATATTGCTGTAAATGGCACAGATAAAACCTCACTGAAAAAAAACAAGGGCTGGTGAATTATATTGAAGAAAAGCTGCAGGAAAAGGTGCTAGTCTGAGGAAAGAATGAAAACATCCCCAAGAAGAGAAGATAACAAAGGTAACAGAGCTTGATTTACATGGTCTAAGGAGGGGAAGATTTCTCTAAACATTTCCCAAATGCTTACCTGGGAAAGGGGAAGAATACATATCAAGGGATGACAACTCCTGTTTAAAGAGCTGAACTCTTTAAACGAGAGGAAGGAAACAATCAGATACAAATAAATTTAGCCTGGATATTAGAAGACCACTTCTAGCTATCCTAGGAGTGAGATCTTGGAGTAGGAGATGAGACAGGAGGCAACGACCCTAAGTTATCTGGAAATGGGCATCACCGAGCCAAAGCTGGAAGGTATTCCCAGGGGTTGTATAATGAAGTAGGAATATTCTCAAACAACAAAAATTGTTTGCAATATGAGTCCCTGGGGACTGTGTCACTGGAGCAGAGCAAAGCTGTTCCTCGGGGCTACCATGAGAGAGCCACAAAGGAAATTGCTTTGTTACTTGTTCTGTAATTTGGCCTCTGGGTTCTCCCTTCCTTTGAAGTTAAAATTGACTAAACATGGAATGAAAGTAGCGTATGCTACTGCCTGGCCAAGTTTGTATATCCTGCTAACACACCCAGAGCTGAACTGTTGCCAGATTTGGGATCAGAAGGAAATTTTTCCCCACCACCCATCCAGCAAGCACTGTGGGATGGAGCAAGGAGCTGCCCTCCCATACAGTGCAAAGGAGGTGATACATGGGGGCTCTGTGACAAAGTTCCACACCACACCAGCACCGCGTCACGGCTCTCACACCCACTCTCCCACTCTCCCGTTATTTATCTCACTCTTAAGGACACGCTAGAGAGAAGATTAGTGGATCCTTCAGAGCTTTCCACAGCCACAGGGAAGGGGAACACAGCTGTTATTTTGACAGTGCTATGTGTCCACAGGTGCTGCCCAGCCCATGGCCTGTCCCAGCAGTGTCCTTGTCCCCAGCCAAACTCACACACTGGTAGAACTCGCGGTAGCGGCCCCTGGTCATGGCCGGGTTGTCCCTCCTGTACACCTTGGCAATGTGGTAGCGCTTGATGTTGGTGATCTTGTTCATGGCCAGGTAGCGAGCAAAGGGCACCTGAGACAGAGGGTTAAGGATGGCAACAAGAAGGGATCATCCACCCCACTCACCAGTCACAGGCAGCGCTGGGTCCTCACTGTCTCCCACCCAGCACCCGTGGGGCAAAGGACAGCTAAGAGACAGCTGGGCTATTCACAGCTCCCCAAGGTCTCCACACACGCTGCCTTTAAGTTTCCCTTCAAGCTTCTTCCAGCAGCACCTTAGGCTGGATCTCAGTCTCATATGGGCTGTGTACTGCAGCAGCCTGGTCTGGGAACCCTGCTTAGGAGAAACCACACTCAGTACAGACCTTCTGTACTTCCACACACACACGGGGCATGAAGCTGTGTCAGGGCAGGGTCAGGCTGGATATCAGGAAAAGGTTCTTCCCCCAGAGGGTTTTTGGGCACTGGCATAGGCTCCCCAAGAAAGTGGTCATGGCACCAAGCCTGACAGAGCTCAAGCAGCATTTGGAAAATGCTCTCACAAACACAGCTGGAGTGTCCTGTGCAGGGTCAGGAGTTGGACTCAATGATCCTTGGGGTCACTTCCAATTCAGGATATTCCATGATTCTAAGCATTCCTTCACCAAACAGAAGCAATGCAGAGTAAATAACCAAGCAAGGGCTCTGCACCCACTGAACCACTCATGCTCATGCTCTCCCTGTCAGTCTGGGGTCCTCCCTCCCCCTCAGGACAGCACTGCCCCAGAAAGAGGACTGCCAAGGCTCCTCAGCACCAGCTGTGGCAGGATACTGTCAGGTCGTAGCGCAGGGACAGCAGCTCTCCTCCTTGATCTTTTAGATCATAGATGAGCTTTGAATCTTCACCGTATTTCCCTGTCAGCGTCTCCTACAACAAAACAACACACGAACAAACAGCATCTTCAGTGACAGGACATCAGCCCTAGAGCACACAGAAAACAAGGAGGGAAAGGGAGAATGCCGAGGAATGGAAGGAGGAAACTCAACCCTCAACACTTTCAGCTGCAGGATCCTCACCAGCTCAGCCAACCTGCCGTGTCCTTACCCACCTTCAGCTCGAACACCGGCGTGTCGATGACTTCGGCTCCGTGGCGCTTGAAGCACGAGATGATGGCTTTGAAGGCCCTCTCACGGATGGCCATTTCCTTGGGGCCGAAATCCCGCGTCCCCTGGGGTAAAGGGAGGAAAGGAGCAAAGGACACTTTGGTTAGAGGCATGACATGAGAAAGATGCCAGAAGCAATATGAAGAAGCTGCCATACTGCAAACAAAGCCAGAGAGACCAGGCCCAGACACCAGATATTGGTAAAAAGCAGCACTGAAAACACTGGAAAACATCAGGACACAGCTCAGACAGAGTCTGCCACGGTCTGCAGAGCAAAACCTAAGTCAGGAGCTTCACAGTACAGGAAACAAAGGAGTTAAAACAGATCCAGCAGTCAGAGTTGAGTGCTTTCAAGCCTAACAGTGCAGCCAGGACCTGCCCACAGCTCTGATTAGCCAGACCCCTGCCCAAGGAGCCACCCCAAAGGTGGAAACAGAGGACAGACATGCTCCGAAACTGTGGAACAACCATCAGCTCTGCAATTTCCAAACAGAGAAAAATCATCTTTCGAAAGGCAACACCTGTGAAATGTCTGTCTACAATTCACAGGGCCATGCTCCCTTTCCACTCCTTTGGTGTTAAGGATCACTGAATTATTTCAATGACCACCTTTATGCTCTCAGTAACATATAAACCTGGGATAGTGGAAGGTGTCCCTGCCCATGGCAGGGGGTGGAACTAGATGAGCTTTAAGGTCCTTCCAACCCAAACCATTCCATGTCTCCATGATTTCCTACGTCAGTGGCATCACCATAGCCTCGTTTGTTTGTGGGCATATTCATAACTGTCTCCACACCACAGCACAGAAGCAGCTGGTCTCTGATGAGCTGCCAGTGATGAAACATTCAGGTTACAAAGTATTTCAGCACAAATTGCAGTATGGACACTATTCTTAGGGGCCTGGAGACTGAAAAACTACTTGTGAAGGAAGGGTCCTTCCACAAGGGGACACAGAAATTCCAGCAGCTGGCCAGACCTGCTCAGTAAATGGGATTACTCAGCCCCTCAGACTAAGGGCAGATATGAGCCCTCTCACACTGGGCAGATACAATAAGGCTTGATTTATTGAGAAGGGAATTTCCTGTCTACACCAGCAGTGGCTGGAATGTCACAGAAGCACCCAGAAGTCTCCAAGGCGGTTGGTATCTGGGTAGAATGCTGCCAGGGGATGTCTTCATCCCTCCCCCACCTTGCTGCTCAAATTGAAAGTGGAAGCAGAAATGCGAACAAAGGCAGGTGTGGCCACGCTGGACTTTAGCCCATAGATGTGGGGGGCGCTGGGTGTGTGTATGGGGGGAGGACATGCATTCAGAGAGGCACAGGAGCGTGTTGCAGGGCGTTACCTTTGGGGTCTTAAGCACGAACTTGTGCTTCCCCTCATCTCCCTCCAGCTGTGCCTTCATCTCCAGCAGCTTTGCCACTTCCTTTGCAATCTGGGGATGGAACAAGGAAGGAGATGGGGATAAAACCACTCACCAGGCCCACTGCCTTCCCCAGAACCTTCAGCCTCAGCATTCCCAGTGCGCCCCGACTCCACAACCTCAATACACCCACTATTCCCAGTTTCTCAGCAACCAGAGGGGCATTCCCTGCTCCTCTCCAGTACTTCCCACTTCTCCTACAAACATCCCTACCTCAGCAGCGCAAACACCCTCACCATTCCCTGACTCCCACGACCTTCATTACCATCCACAGACGTCTCCCCATTCCTATCCCCAGCACCACCAGCCCCTGCTCGGTGCACCTCAGCACTAGCGCTGTCCAGCATCCTCCTCCCAAGCATCCTTCCCTTCAATCTAACACCAGCATCACCAGTTCCCACCACGAGGCTCCCCTGCACCCTCAGCCCCTGCCCTCCCATCCTTCCCGACACCCCTCTTCCCAACGCCGCCAGCCCTAGCCCAGTAACCGCTACACCAGTACTCCCAGTTCTCCACATCACGCAACCCCCCCACCGCCCAGCACCCCTCTCCCAGCCCCAGCTCCCCCGCGCCCCTCTTCCGCACCCCAACACCCTTCCCCGCCGCTCCCAGTCACACTGCCGCGCCCCCAGCACCCCATTCCCAGGAGCACCCGAGCCCCCGCACCTCGTCAGGGTCGGCCTTGTCCTGCTTCAGCCTCCGCACGGTCTCCGCCTGAACCCGCACCGCCGCCTCCTCCGCCGCCATGGCGAGACCGCGCCGGCGCCGCGCATGCGCACGCACACTGCCCTCACCGCCCTCGCGCACGCGCAGCGCCGCCACCGCGGGGAAATAAAAGCCGGAGGGCGCGGTTTGGGTTTATTATCGGGGATTTTGTTTAATGCGCGTAAAAAATGCAGTCACTTCCAATTCACCCCAGCCCGCGCAGCTGCTCCAGCCGCTCGTTGGGTCCCTCGGTGATGGGACACGCGCTTCCCTCCAGGGCGGTCCCGCGGCTCCGCGCCCGCCGGCAGCGCCCGGCTGCGGGTTGGGACCGGCCCCCGCAGCCCAAACAGGGGCGGGGGTGCCCGTCCACGGCCCCCCTCGCCCCATGTCCTGAGCTGGCAGGTGCCCAACACACCACGGATTCCCCCTCCCCAGTCCGGAGTTCCGCCCGATCCTGCCTGAGCTGCGCCACATCCATCTGTGCCCCCGCGCAGCTGCTCTACAGTGGCGGAAATGGCTGTGCAGGTACAGGGACTGCAGTATCAGGAACCCACGAACTTGACCCGTCCTTCAGAGAAGCTAACCAGAAGGTTGACCTGGTGACTGCACTGTCCATAGCTTTTAAAACCCTCCTACTCCTGTGTTCTCACTGCCTTAGCCGAGGCGATGAGCTCTAGGCTAGTGGATGTTACCCAGACCGCAGCTGGCAGTGAATGAATGGCTGAGGGTGCTGGAGGAGGTTCCAGTTGTGCAGCAGTTCAGCCAAGCAGCTCTGGCCGGAGAAGTCCTCAGGGCTCCAGCCTTCTCCTGATCTCATCAATAAGCTTTTCTCTGGGGATATCAACCTACAAAGCAAACAGAGGGGGAAGTAGGAGCATTAGAGAAGAGCAGTTTTAAGGACTAAGTGAGGATACTAATGCAGTTTGTGACTGGTTTTCTGGAGTCAACCAATAGACCTCCCAAAGGAACACTGAGGGAAAACCCAGAGCTCATCAGTGATCTCTAGAGTTTGGAAGTACTTTAAAACCTGGTGTAAGAGGCCGTTCTCACCTCCTGTCTTGTTGCAACATCTCGCAGCTTGACGACTCCGTCTGCCAGCTCCTGCTCTCCCACAATGGCAGCAAGGGGGATCCCTGTGTCCTCACAATACTGCAGCTGCTTCAGCAATTTAGGATCCTTCTTGTACAGCATCTCTGCCTAGGAGGGAGTGGGAAGGGTGAATCACTAACCCAACTTCGCTCTGATGAATACTGCAGCAAAGCACCAATGCTAAACCCTGCAGCAATCAGTTGCCTTTACTGCTCTGGGCTGTTCTTCTCTGCCTGCCTAGATCNCCAACCCAAACCATTCCATGTCTCCATGATTTCCTACGTCAGTGGCATCACCATAGCCTCGTTTGTTTGTGGGCATATTCATAACTGTCTCCACACCACAGCACAGAAGCAGCTGGTCTCTGATGAGCTGCCAGTGATGAAACATTCAGGTTACAAAGTATTTCAGCACAAATTGCAGTATGGACACTATTCTTAGGGGCCTGGAGACTGAAAAACTACTTGTGAAGGAAGGGTCCTTCCACAAGGGGACACAGAAATTCCAGCAGCTGGCCAGACCTGCTCAGTAAATGGGATTACTCAGCCCCTCAGACTAAGGGCAGATATGAGCCCTCTCACACTGGGCAGATACAATAAGGCTTGATTTATTGAGAAGGGAATTTCCTGTCTACACCAGCAGTGGCTGGAATGTCACAGAAGCACCCAGAAGTCTCCAAGGCGGTTGGTATCTGGGTAGAATGCTGCCAGGGGATGTCTTCATCCCTCCCCCACCTTGCTGCTCAAATTGAAAGTGGAAGCAGAAATGCGAACAAAGGCAGGTGTGGCCACGCTGGACTTTAGCCCATAGATGTGGGGGGCGCTGGGTGTGTGTATGGGGGGAGGACATGCATTCAGAGAGGCACAGGAGCGTGTTGCAGGGCGTTACCTTTGGGGTCTTAAGCACGAACTTGTGCTTCCCCTCATCTCCCTCCAGCTGTGCCTTCATCTCCAGCAGCTTTGCCACTTCCTTTGCAATCTGGGGATGGAACAAGGAAGGAGATGGGGATAAAACCACTCACCAGGCCCACTGCCTTCCCCAGAACCTTCAGCCTCAGCATTCCCAGTGCGCCCCGACTCCACAACCTCAATACACCCACTATTCCCAGTTTCTCAGCAACCAGAGGGGCATTCCCTGCTCCTCTCCAGTACTTCCCACTTCTCCTACAAACATCCCTACCTCAGCAGCGCAAACACCCTCACCATTCCCTGACTCCCACGACCTTCATTACCATCCACAGACGTCTCCCCATTCCTATCCCCAGCACCACCAGCCCCTGCTCGGTGCACCTCAGCACTAGCGCTGTCCAGCATCCTCCTCCCAAGCATCCTTCCCTTCAATCTAACACCAGCATCACCAGTTCCCACCACGAGGCTCCCCTGCACCCTCAGCCCCTGCCCTCCCATCCTTCCCGACACCCCTCTTCCCAACGCCGCCAGCCCTAGCCCAGTAACCGCTACACCAGTACTCCCAGTTCTCCACATCACGCAACCCCCCCACCGCCCAGCACCCCTCTCCCAGCCCCAGCTCCCCCGCGCCCCTCTTCCGCACCCCAACACCCTTCCCCGCCGCTCCCAGTCACACTGCCGCGCCCCCAGCACCCCATTCCCAGGAGCACCCGAGCCCCCGCACCTCGTCAGGGTCGGCCTTGTCCTGCTTGAGCCTCCGCACGGTCTCCGCCTGCGCCCGCACCGCCGCCTCCTCCGCCGCCATGGCGAGACCGCGCCGGCGCCGCGCATGCGCACGCACACTGCCCTCACCGCCCCCGCGCACGCGCAGCGCCGCCACCGCGGGGAAATAAAAGCCGGAGGGCGCGGTTTGGGTTTATTATCGGGGATTTTGTTTAATGCGCGTAAAAAATGCAGTCTCTCCGCGCGCGCCCCAGCCCGCGCAGCTGCTCCAGCCGCTCGTTGGGTCCCTCGGTGATGGGACACGCGCTTCCCTCCAGGGCGGTCCCGCGGCTCCGCGCCCGCCGGCAGCGCCCGGCTGCGGGTTGGGACCGGCCCCCGCAGCCCAAACAGGGGCGGGGGTGCCCGTCCACGGCCCCCCTCGCCCCATGTCCTGAGCTGGCAGGTGCCCAACACACCACGGATTCCCCCTCCCCAGTCCGGAGTTCCGCCCGATCCTGCCTGAGCTGCGCCACATCCATCTGTGCCTGTGCCACCACCACCTACAGTGGTGGAAATGGCTGTGCAGTATCAGGAACCCACGAACTTGACCCGTCCTTCAGAGAAGCTAACCAGAAGGTTGACCTGGTGACTGCACTGTCCATAGCTTTTAAAACCCTCCTACTCCTGTGTTCTCACTGCCTTAGCCGAGGCGATGAGCTCTAGGCTAGTGGATGTTACCCAGACCGCAGCTGGCAGTGAATGAATGGCTGAGGGTGCTGGAGGAGGTTCCAGTTGTGCAGCAGTTCAGCCAAGCAGCTCTGGCCAGAGAAGTCCTCAGGGCTCCAGCCTTCTCCTGATCTCATCAATAAGCTTTTCTCTGGGGATATCAACCTACAAAGCAAACAGAGGGGGAAGTAGGAGCATTAGAGAAGAGCAGTTTTAAGGACTAAGTGAGGATACTAATGCAGTTTGTGACTGGTTTTCTGGAGTCATCCAATAGACCTCCCAAAGGAACACTGAGGGAAAACCCAGAGCTCCTCAGTGATCTCTAGAGTTTGGAAGTACTTTAAAACCTGGTGTAAGAGGCCGTTCTCACCTCCTGTCTTGTTGCAACATCTCGCAGCTTGACGACTCCGTCTGCCAGCTCCTGCTCTCCCACAATGGCAGCAAGGGGGATCCCTGTGTCCTCACAATACTGCAGCTGCTTCAGCAATTTAGGATCCTTCTTGTACAGCATCTCTGCCTAGGAGGGAGTGGGAAGGGTGAATCACTAACCCAACTTCGCTCTGATGAATACTGCAGCAAAGCACCAATGCTAAACCCTGCAGCAATCAGTTGCCTTTACTGCTCTGGGCTGTTCTTCTCTGCCTGCCTAGATCTAAAGGTTGGACTTGATGATCTTGGAGATCTTTTTCAGCCTGGATGACCCCGTGATCTCAGACAGGCCCAGATCTTGGAGAGACATATAACTAATGGAGTGGATCTTGCGGTGCTACAGCTCCCTTCAGGCTCTCCCTCCCTCACCTGTGACACTGCCAAGCCCAAGTCCTTCCTTTACCTTGATCCCTGCGTCCCACAGCTCGGAGATGAGCTTCAGTCTGGCAGCAAGCAGGTGTTTCTGCGGTGTAGCCACCAGCACTTGGGTCTCAGTTGTTCGAAGTTTCTCCCCAGAAGCCTGGAGGGACAGACATAGGATACTCGTGGGAGTGACTCTGCAGCTCACAACACCTCACCTCATCTATCTCCAGACCTCAACTCAGTCACTGACAACCTGGGCACCTTTAATGAGCCCCTCAGAGATTCTGCATTGTGCCACACTACTTAATTGTGTGCTGCTGCTCCTAAGGGACCCTGGCCACCCTCCTGGATGGGATCAAGACAGCTTTCCAATGTCTCCTTTGATTCTTCAGGCACAAACACATTGCCTCAGCTTCCTTGCTAGGAATCACAGGCTTGGAACCAAACACAGAATGATGAATCTCCACAGAGGCTTTCCTGGGGTTTATTAGAATGAGTTCACAGCTGTTACCAAATTTATTGCTTCAGAAGCCTCAAACTTCAGAGGCAAGACATAAGAACAAAGTGACTGCGGCACAAAGCTCAGAACCAGGCCCAGGGCTTAAGACTGCCTTTAACATTTCCTTGACATCTCCTAAGGAATGCTGCCCTCAGCTGCCCACGCCTGCATCCTGATGGGCTGCAGAAAAGGACTCTGTCTTCTGCGCATCGATATTTAGGCATGGGAGGAGCCACCCTCTCCCCCAAAATTATTTTCCCTTGAGCACTGTGGACCTGGAGACCTCTAATAAACAATATTTTGCTTCCTAGAGCCTTCCCCAATGCACTGCCTGCATCACCCACCTTCAGTCTCTGTTCCAGGATGGAGAAGATGCGCTCGATGCCAATGCTGACCCCCACACAGGGCACCTTCCTGCCCTTGGGATCAAACATCCCCACCAGCCCGTCATAGCGGCCGCCTCCAGCCACGCTCCCAACGCTGACCGGCTCCTCCACGTGCTCGTTCTCCTGCTGCAGCAGCACAGCCTCAAAGATCACCCCCGTGTAATAGTCCAGGCCCCGCGCCAGGCTCAGGTCGAAGGAGATCTGCAGGGCACAAGAGCGGCCCCGTCACCGGGTGCTCGGGGACCCACGAGGGCAGCACCCCCTCCTGCCCCACACCTCCTCACCTTCCCTGTGATGCCAAACAGGGTCAGGTACTCAAACAGCAGCTTCATGTCCCCCAGCCCTTCCTTGGCCAGCTTGTTCTGGGACAGCTGTGGGTCCTGGAGAAGCCTCTCGATCAGGTCCAGCCCACCTGTGGGGACCAGCCATGCCTCAGGTGTGCCAGGGCAGCAGCACCCACCACGGTGGCCTCAGCCAGCCAGGTGTGTGCCCTGCACCTTCCACCCCCAGCCCAGAACAAGGCCCAGGGCACGAGCCGTGGTGCTCACCATGGAGCTGGACATACTCCCCGATGCGATCCGCAGCCTCGGGAGAGAGCCCCTTCTCTCCCACCATCTCACTCCTCACTTCTTTCCATGGCATCTGTAGGGGAGAGAAGGGCATCCATTGCTGCAGGACATTCTCCTCACCCGCTGCCTCCATCAGCCCACATGTGCACAACTTGTGTGGAACAACAGTCGGCGATCTCACTAATCATGCCTCTCTCTCTCTCACAGGCATATTTAACAAATCACCAGGCTTTATTCTTAACCAGGCCCAAGAACTCCTCAGATCCTTTACAGACACCATCGTAGCTGCTGTGAAACTGCTCACAACAAGAACAGCCACAACACTGCCCAGCCTACGACGCCCACCCCAAGACCAGAAGTGTCTCCTCATGGGTCCAGTGCTGACCTTGTCCAGCTTGTCCACGGTGGAGCAGGCAGGTATGAACTTGCTCTCTGGAACACCACAGACAGCAAACACACCATTCAAAATCCGACGGTCGTTGACCTGGGGGAGGGAGAGGCACGCTTACCTTGGGGGCACACCCCGATATCATTTCTTTTGTCCCAGTGTGGGAAGCCGCAGCTGTTGGCATTTCCTCGTGCCTTTTCCCCAGCACCCAAATTCCACGGGAAGAGAAGGTGTAGAGGTATGAAAACCACCCTGTGACTCTATGGATCTAGTCAGCTGCTGGAATTCTGCAGAAGACAGTGGTTAGCCCTGGAGAGAACTCTGCTGACTGCAGCCTCAGGAAAACTCCTGGTATTCCCAGCTCAAGGTATGTCCAAGCCTCCATGAGGAGGCAGAGAGGTGGGATGAACTTCTGGGTCAGGCCTTAGAGCAGACACAGGTACTCCTGTGTAAAACCACGGAACGATGACCACTGCTTCCCACCACGGCACAGAGAACCCACCCAGTCTCACCTTGATGACAAAGTCCCCGAGCTGCAGGTCACTCAGGATCTCGTGCACGATCTTCAGGCACTCGGCATCGGGAATCATCGGGTCAAACTGCCCGGCAATGTCAAAGTCCTGGGAGCAGAAGAAGTGATGGGAGCTCCTGGCAGAGCTGAGGGGCTTTGGCCAGGCACGCCCCGCTGCTCTGCAGCAGCTGGAGGCACTCCAGCTGGGAAAACCCTCGTGGCCTTGCAGCCCTGGTGGCAGCACTGGCCACCACAACACTCACGCACTGGTAGAACTCGCGGTAGCGGCCCCGGGTTGTGGCCGGGTTGTCCCTCCTGTACACCTTGGCGACGTGGTAGCGCTTCATGTTGGTGACCTTGTTCATGGCCAGGTAGCGAGCAAAGGGCACCTGGGCCCCAGGAGTTAAGGATGGGAACATGGAGATCTCCAGCGCTGTGGAAGCTGAACCTCAAAGCCTCCCATCTCCCCTTCCCTTTGCCAGCCACTTCCCAGGTTTTTTCACAATCATGGTGAGATTTTTGGGTTGTCCTGTGCAGGGTCATGAGTTGGACTTTGACAATTCTTGTGGATCCCTTCCAACTTGTGATATTCTATAACTCTGTGACCTCTGGGGAGATCATCCCCCAGGCTGAGGATGAGTACAATGAACCACCTGAGCTCCTCCAACACTGGGACAGCTCCATTTCCTCCTCTAGACCCACAGTATGACAACATCACATGCACAAGGACCCTCTCTCATTATTCCACCCTCTCACAGTGTGATCAGCGTGAATTCAATGCATGGCACAGCTACATGGACATTGAAGGAAAGAGATTTTGTTGAGATGTGGAGCTTGAGAAGGCCTGGGATGGACACCTGCAGCAAACACCTTTCCAGATGGCACTGGCAAGGTGAGATGGGCACAGCAGAGGTGGGGACTGTAACTGGGAGGAGATAAAACCAGTACCATGGAGCATACTGGTGCACGTCCACAGCAGGAAGGGACTTTGCTGTGTGTCCTGGCCTGGCTGGGGGATGGTGTGGAGTCACGACAATGACAGCCAGACCAGCTGGGATGGCCAAGGGGGCTGCCATCACCCCAATGGGACCTGCAGGCAGGCCAGGGTAAGAGGGATCCCTCAAGGCAGAGGTGGCCACTACCTTGGTCCGCCACCATCCCCTTGGGGTGCCACCATCCCCTTGGGAGCACAGGATACGGTGAGGTCGTAGCGCAGGGCCAGCAGCTCCCCTCCCTGGTCCTGCAGCTCGTAGATGAGCTTCGCGTCCTCCCCATACTTGCCCATCAGCGTCTCCTGGGGAGGGCCAAAGGGGCTGGCGACCGGGGTGGCTCCGGGGTGAAGGGTCCCCCGAGACGGGGCACAAAGCTCAGCCCCCACCAACGGGGCATTACACGAATCCCCCCTCCAGCCCCCTCGGACCGGAGTCCACCTCCCCGTCCCCCCCACAACGGGACCCAAGAGTGAATGTCCAGCTGGCCATGCCCCGCACGGGGGGAGCCCCCAGACCCGCCCTGAAGCCCCGGGGGAAGGGGGTGCTCCCCAGTCCCACAGGAGGGAACAGAGGGGCGAGTCCCCTCCCCACGCCGAGGGGGAAGCGAGTTCCCTCCGCGCCTCACCCGCAGCTCCAGCACGGGCGTGTCGATGGCGGCCGCCCCGTGCCGCTTGAAGCAGGACACCACGGCGCCCAGGAGCCGGTCACGGAGCGCCGCCTGCGCCGGTGGGTGGTCGCGGGTGCCCTGCCCGGGACACAGAGCGCCCGTCAGCGGTGCGGGCGCGGGGGAACACCCAGTACCCACCGGCGCCGCCCCCGCTCCCCGCATTTACCTTGGGCGTCTTCAGCACCGGCACCCGCTCGCCGCCCGCCGCCGCCCGCACCTGCCGGGACAGGGGGCCGCGGTTACC
>VZTG01005240.1:24679-41637 GCA_013397845.1 Melanocharis versteri | reverse complement strand
CTTCCCTTCCCTTCCCTTCCCTCTCCAGGGAAAGGGTTGCCTTTCTCATGTCCTGGTGGGGAAGCCTCTCCCTGAAACTCCTTGACAGGAAATGCAGCCAGGTGGGGGTCGGGCTCTGCTTCCAGGCAACCAGGGACAGGATGAGCGGAAACAGCCTCCAGAGTAGCACTAGGGGAGGTTTCGGTTGGAAATCAGGAGGAATTTTTTTCCCCGAATGGGTTGTCCGGCACTGGAAGGGGCTGTCCAGGGAGGCGGTGGAGTCACCGTCCCTGGAGGTGTTAAGGAATGACTGGATGTCACTCGGTGCTCTGGGCTGGGTGACAAGGTGAGGATCTCTTGCAGCTTGGACTTGATGATCATGGAGGTCTTTTTTAATCTAAGTGATTCTGTGAGTGTTAAAATGGGATGAGTAAGGTGGACGCTGCAGGTGTAGCCTGGCAGGCTGTTTGAACACCTCAGTGACATCCCAAAGCTGCCAGCAGCACAGGGGCTGTGTTTTTGAGGGGTTTTGGCCCATCCTTCCTTCCTTGAAGTCACTTACTGAGAAGTGAGGCACTGGCACTGCCCTGAGAAGCTGTGGCTGCCCCATCCCTGGAGGTGTTCAAGGCCAGGTTGAATGGGGCTTGGAGCAACCTGGGATGGTGGAAGGTGTCCCTGCCCTTGGCAGGGGAGTGGCTGATCTTAGAGGTTCCTTCCCATCCAAACCATTGCAGGATTCATTCCATGAAGTGAGCAGTGCTGGGGGAGGTTAGGAGCAGGATGTCTGCCCGTGAGGGAGGTGGGGCCTGTGGCTTGTTGTCAGCTGCCAGCTGAGAATTCCTGAGGAATTCCTGAGAATTCCTCGATCCTGTTGAATTGAGCCCGGCTTGAGACTCCCATTTCATTTAATTGGCTTTGGTGCTGATGCTGGGCAGATCCTTGGTGTCCATCTCCAGAGGGAACGGCAGGCTGTGGGGCACTTCTGCTTATTAATTGTTGTTATAAATTTGGGAAATATTCTCTGTCACCCCAAAAAGCTCTGAGATAAAGATTTTGGGGGCTTGCAGCCCCCTTGCCTCCACCATAGCAGTTCAGAAACGTTCCTTCAAATATTGTCCAACCAAGATCTTGTCACGCAGTTTAGTTTAATTTCTTCCCCCACGCCTGGATGAGGCAGATTGGTAAAAGAGCTGCAAAAGACTCTTTTCCTTTTATTGCAACAGGAGAGAGAAGCAGCTAATAAACCTCCCCCTCTGCAGGCTCCCACCAGCTACGATTTGTGATAATGCCTGGCATGCAGGAGAGTCTGGAAAATACCCCCAAACGTTAATTTACACTCAGTGATATTTTCTTTTCTTTTGCTCAGGGTGGTTAATAAAACCTGTTACGACATCCTTAAAGTGCTTAAGAAGCTATGGGAATAAATGAGAATTTTTCTACGCCTCCCCAAGGCATTTTCATCCCTATCAGTAGTTGTTCGTTCCATTTGAAGGATTGCCAGAGGAGAGAACTTTAAATGGCTGTGCTGCTGCTGTAGCTCCAAATGGGATTTGTGTCCTTTGGATTGTGATTGGATTCTTGATTTGGCTGAACGGAGAAGGCGGTGGGCTGTGTGTGGGGGGGGTCCTTCTCTCCCAGAGGTGTTTTTAAATACATCTTGTCCTTTCTTTAATGTGGAACTGAGAGGCTCTCCCTGCCATGCTGAGGGAAATGTGGCTCTATCCAGAGGGGGGTTATCTGCTTGGGAAATTCAGGAGGTGGCTGAGTGAAACCGTGACTGATCCCAGGTGCAGGGGCCTGAGCTGCAGATGGGGCAAACGCTGGGAAGAGCTTGAGCTGGTTTGGTCAGAGTGGATGTGAGTGGAATAGGAATTCTTGTCCGATCACTTCTGCCCTCAGTGCTGGGGACTGGGTGAAAAGCCACCCAAAAAAAGTAGTCTTTGTGTCCTTCAATACCAGCTTCACCTGAATTCAGCCTATCTTCATGCACATGCTGTGTCCAGCTCCGGGGCCCCAGCACAGGAAAGACATGGGCTCTGCTGAGCCCAGAGGAGGCCATGGATATGCTCCAAGGGCTGCTGCCCCTCTGCTATGGAGACAGAGAGCTGGAGACGTTCAGTCTGGGGAAGACTGAGCACCAATCTCTGTCCAGGGAGACCTTGGAGCCCCTTCCAGTGCCTAAAGGGGCTCCAAGAGAGCTGGAGAGGGAGTTTGAACAAGGGCATGGAGTGACAGGATGAGGGGGAATGGCTCCCCACATCCAGAGGGCAGGGTTAGGTTGAATATTGGGAAGAAATTCGTCCCTGTGCAGATGGTGAGGCCCTGGCACAGGGTGCCCAGAGAAGCTCTGACTGCACCATCCCTGGAAGTGTTCAAGGACAGGATGGACAGGGCTTGGAGCAACCTGGGATAGTGGAAGGTGTCCCTACCCATGGCAAGGGATGTGGAACAAGATGATCTTTAAGGCCCCTTCAACCCAAACCATTCTGTGATTCTAATATAGTACCCTGTCCCTGCCAGATAGTTCTGTGGAGCTCCCAAAGGGCCAGCATGCCTTGGAGATGTTTCTCTCCTTCCCTGTGTGAAGCTGCAGGAGCAGGACAGCAAAACCTGGGGATTTTGTACAGGTGCTTCCCTGGTACCTCCAAGCCCTGCCTTGGCAAACAGGGTTTCAGAGCTTGTTCTGGTTTGCTTGTATGTGTGCTCCCTTGGAAATCCCACACTGGTGCCTGTGATTTCATGGCAAGCTCAGCACTTTGATGCCTGCAACACGTAGTCAGACTGCTGAGAGCAGACAGGCACAGCCTTCCCTGCTCCTGCAGGGTGATCAAACTCTCTGTAGCTCTTTTACAGCTTCCTTGTCTGACATTGCAGCTTGGGTTCTTCTGACTTCTGGGAGAAGGAGGTGTAATCCTACTGCTGTGTTTGTCAGGGGGCACTTTCCAGGTATTAGATCCAGCAGTTTCAATCCCATTTGAGTCTGCTTTTTGAGGCAAAAGCTTGGATGATCATCTCAGGAGCTGTTAAGATCAACTCATTTCTTCTTTCAGTGCTCTGAAATTATTCTAGTAGTAGCTAGAGGCATGCTGAGAGTGATTATCTTAAGCCACATCTATAATTCCTAGATAGAAAACAGAGGATGTGGGGATATAATTCTCCTAATTTACTGCACTGGCCTCACAGGCCAAATGATTCCACCTCTCTACCCCCTCAGAGGTGATCAGACTGTATAATAAATGTTAATGAACTTTGTTTCCCTCGCAGACCAAATGATTCCACCTCTCTACCCCCTCAGAGGTGATCAGACTGTATAATAAATGTTAATGAACTTTGTTTCCCTCGCAGACCAAGAACCTGGACTTCCGCCGGAAGTGGGACAAGGATGAGTACGAGAAACTCGCAGAGAAGCGGCTCACGGAGGAGAGAGAAAAGAAAGATGGTGCGTGGTGTGCTGGCTCCAGGCAGGCTGTGCTGGGTTGGCAGTGAGGCTCCCAAAGCCTTGGAGTTTGGGAGGGGTAGAGCAGTGAGAAGTCGAATCCCAAAGGGAAAGAGCTGGCTTGCTCCTACCCTTTCTCCTGTGTTTGCCACTGAGTATATTTTTTTGACAAAAGAAATTAGTGAGAAGCTTTCCAGGGGCTGACTCTTCTCCGGGGAAGGAGGGGAACACTCAGTCACTGAAAGCAAGGAGATCTCAGAATATGACTCGAGTCAGAGCTGGAGATACCTCAGAGATGTACCTGGTTCTAAAAGAAACCAGGAAACAGTGAGGAGGAAATGATACCCTTTACTGATGTGAAAACAAAGGTGCATTTTCTGCGTGGATCAGGTAGTCCTAGATACCCAGCAGGCCCCTCTTCACCAAGGGGAACATGAAATCCAGCGTGTCAAGCTTGACCTTTTGTTTATGTTTTAGGCAAACCAGCTCAGCCTGTCAAAAGGGAGCTTCTGCGGCACCGAGACTACAAAGTGGACTTGGAATCCAAGCTGGGAAAAACCATTGTCATCACCAAAACTACCCCTCAGTCAGAGATGGGAGGGTAGGTTGTGGTCTTGTTGAAGTCTCAGAGTCATGCTGGTTAGACTGGGAAGCTGTGACACAGCAGGGACCCCTCACAGGGCACCAGGAGCTGGTGTCCTTCTGTGTTTGGAGCCTGGGGCAGTGGGGCTGCATTTTTCTGCACCTAAACTGTGTCTCCTGGGGTAACATATGAAAGAGACCCAGCAGGGTGAGCCCCTTTGGACATTATTCCTTGGTATCAGTGTTGCCCACCTGTAGGACCAACAGAGGCAGATCTCTGCTGCCCACTTGGGTTTCTTTAGCCAGGCATGCTTGCACTGAGGCCAGGACTGCTGATCGTTTGGATATCTGTGCACTGGGAATGGGGGAAACATCCAGATAGCTGTTCTTAGGAATGGTGTTTGGCCACTGTTTGTGTGGATTGTGTTCCACCAAAGTCTGGAAGGGTTCTGAGCTGGGAGGGGTGTCAGTGTAAGGGTCAGTACCTCCATGGCAGCCCTGTGCACTGGGTGTGTCCTTGCCCTTGCTCCTCACTGGGGCCCTCGTGTCCTCTATCCCCAGTGACATGCAGATGGTCTCAAGTAGCTGTTCTGTGGGTTGAGCTTTGTCTCATGCTTTGAGGTTCATTTTTTCTGTCTCTCCTGACAGGTATTACTGTAATGTCTGTGACTGTGTGGTGAAAGATTCTATTAACTTCTTGGATCACATCAATGGCAAAAAACGTAAGGACCCTTTCTTTGCCTGATTGGAGGGTTGGTCGAGTTTGAGGGACTGTTCCTTTTGTGTATAACCCATGTCTGGTTCAGGGAGCTTAGGAGATCAGGATGCAGAAGCTCATCATGAGAGCTGTGGAGGTGCTGCCCTTATCTCCAGAGTGCTGGACCACTTCCATGGAATAAACCCAGCAGACACAGTGATTGGTGTACTCTTGCTGGTAGCCATATTTTCCCCACCCATTGTGTCATTGCTGTGAGAAACCCAGGGTCAGCAAATCCTAGAATAGTTCAGATTGGAAGGGACCCTCAGAGGTCATCTAGTCCACCCCCCAAATCATGATGTCTCCTCTGTAAATCTGTAAATCAATTTTACAGCACTGAAACTGTAAAGAAGTACTTAGGTGAGTAAAAGGTCTGGGACTGGCCCGTTTTTGGATCAGAAACTACTCTTTGAAGAAGGTGAGTATAAAGCTCAGAACCGGCTGGTACCTGAGCTCCAGAGTATGGATCAGGCCTTGTGAGGGCAGAGGCAGAGGATGAGTGAAGGCAGGAGTGGGGCAGTTTGACCCTGGCAAGCAGTGTGGTGGTGGTGTTGTCCTGTACCTCACTCTGCTTCTTGTCTCCACTTCTGTGATGCTGCAGTTAAGCCAAGATAAGGACAAGGGGAAAGAACTCCCAGTTTATCAGTCCATTCCCTTAGTGTGTTTAACCTGAAAAAGAGGACTGTACCCTTATTGGCCTGACTGTGGGTATTGCTTCTCCTTGACACGTTCAGAGAGTGGGGAATGTAGAGAAACTAAAGGAGCAGGAGGACAGACTGACATACTCTGCATGTTGCTCCTGCTCCTGAAGGTGGTTTTGACTCCCTGTGGAAGTCAGAAAATTACTCCTTTACAAAACAGGGATGTGTGTGCTCCAGACCTGCACACGGGGCTGTTTGAGAACAGGGGGTTCACAAGAAACCTGAGGACTGGTTTTCTGTAGCTCAGAAAAGAAGACACACTGTTTTAAAAACCTGTGCTTTTATGTAAATGGGAGGAAGGTGCCGACGTGCCTTGTTTGACACATTGGGAGATTAGCAAGTTCATGTGAGAGAATCTGAAGTCAAAAATCCTGGCATAGCTGTGTGGATGAGCATGAGATGCAGGGTTGAGCTCAGGTGGAAAGTGGCTGATTGCACAGTACCTTAATATCAGTATGTCTGTGAACTTTTAAACCAGTCCATAAATCTGACTCAAACCTGCTTGTTCTTGGCAGCCCTTTTACTAATTCCTGGTGTGTATTTTAAGCTTCCAAGTGCTGCTGCATCCCCGGGACAAACCTGTGCAGGGCTGCTGGAGTGGACAGGCTGTTTGGATCCACTCAGGAATGTGGGTTGGAGACATTTCTGGGGGTGGCCCCGTCAGCATAGGCTTACCCACAAGTGAAAAACTGTGAATCTGCTCTAGAGCCACTGAATCAGAGGCCTGACTTTATAGTCTCTGCTTTAGCTAGGAATGTCCTGTGTAATCAGGATCTCTGAGTGCCACTCATGTCTTGTTTAGCATCGCCCACAGCTGAGAGATGCCAGCCTGTCAGTTTTATTCTGGCTCCTTTTTCAACACTCCAACCCTTTTTTATTCCACTGGTCCAAGATTAAATTTCCTGAAGCATCAGAGCGCCAACATGACAGGGAGCATCCAAATAAGGAACCTTTAAAGAATAGTCTGTGTTCTTGTTACAAGTAGTGTTTGGATTGTTGTAGCCACTGCTTGTATGGGCTATGGTATCCTCCTAAAGCCCACCTCCCCAACCTAGGAAATCCTTAGTCTGGCTCTGGAAGCTGCTTTGAGGGGATGGATGACAGGCAGAAAGATGGTGCTGTGCTGTTTAAATTGGGATCAGGGATGGAGACTTCGTGCAGAACACTGAAGTGTTGCTGAATGCTGCTGATTCCATTCCTGTTCTCCAGACCAGAGAAACCTGGGCATGTCCATGCGGGTGGAGCGTTCCACGCTGGACCAGGTGAAGAAACGCTTTGAGGTGAACAAGAAGAAGATGGAGGAGAAGCAGAAGGACTATGATTTTGAGGAGAGGATGAAGGAGCTCCGTGAGGAGGTGAGTCTGGGCAATGACTGAGGAAGGAAAGCTCCCCAGAAACATGTTTTGGGAGGAGATCAACCCTGGTTCCTAGTCTTGTTCCTCAGAAGCATTGTTCTTGGTAGCTTGGGCTTCTCTTCTGCTCTTATGAGTGGGGTTTGTTTCTTTGCTTTTGAAAAGTTTGTACTGCTGTCCCCGGAAACCCTTTTCCTCTCTTTATGTGTGAGAATAACTTTTGATCGTTCAGACTTCCACTGAGAACAGCGCAAGCCCATTTTTTGTCTCCCACTAGTTGTGTTGGAACTTGTGTGGTCTGGTAGCAGGTCTGCATCTTCATCCATTATCTTCCACAGCTCTTAGGATTGCTGGAATCCCCTTCCACACGGGACTTGCTTCTGTGTGGCCTCCCCCAGTGAAGGAGGGCTTTGTGAACAGAGTGCTGTGGTGCAAGATGTGTGAGGAGCTGATATAAGACAGCAGATTTCTCTCCAGCTGGGGCTTAGGTGTTAGTAAACGTGAAAATCAAGTTTATTTGAAGACCCAACAAAGTTCTGACAGCTGAGAAGCTTCTGTGGGTGCTTCTCCTCTATCAGCAGCCACATAACCCAAGGTTACAAATCACTGCCTGTTTGAGTCTCCCTGCCCAAGCTCCGAGCTTTGCTTCACCACAGGAGAGCTCTTTGGGGTGCTCACAGAGCAGCCCTGTGCTCTGCTCTCAGGCAGGCTGTGGTGCTGCTCAGCCCCATCTGGGATAGGATAGGAGGGAGGTGCCCCAGCAGCAAAGGGAGTAGTGCTGTGGGTTGAAAAGCTGCTGCCAGTCAATGGATGGCAAGAAGGGAAATCAGCAGCAGCTCCTGGTGTAGCTTTCTCCAGGCCACGGCTGTGTTCAGGAGCTGTGGCACAGCGGATGGTGATGAGAATGGTGGGAGCAGTTGCTAAGTTGGGAGCTGAAGCCATGCTTCAGTGTCACTCAGTACGAGCCTGGCTCTGTTCCAGGGCTCGTGATCCTCACAGAGCAAAACACTTTGATTAGAGCAGCGCAAACTCTTTGATGCCAAAACCCCCCTCAAAGCTGCTCAGAGCTTCGGCTTCTGTTCCAGTGAGCAGCTGTCACTCTGCCAGGCTGAGAGCCAACAGGCATCACAGTCACTGGCACGAAGCATCGGACAAGGGAAGGGCCTCCTGCCTTCAAACCAGCTCCTTCTTGCCTCAACCTTGATTGCAGGCAAAACTCGTGATATTTGCTCAGAAGAGAGAGTTTCATAATGCTTCATTTTGTCTGTTTGTGTGTGTGGCTCTGCTCTTGGCCTGGGACATGGGGTGGTCTGGATTCACTGGTGAACTTCCTCCTTGAAGACTGCAGGCCAGGATTTCTGCTGTTTGTTGATTTCCTCAGGCACAGCTTGGCTGCTGTGGGCAGGATTTGTGTTAACTGTGCGGTACCTGGTGTCTCAAAACTCCTTCAGCTCAAGAGGTGCAAATTGTTTTGCTGTTGTGTCCCTTGCTGCAGGAGGAGAAGGCCAAAGCCTACAAGAAGGAGAAGCAGAGAGAAAAGAAGAGGCGGGCAGAGGAAGATTTGACCTTTGAAAAGGATGATGAAATGGCAGCTGTGATGGGTTTCTCTGGTTTCGGCTCAACCAAAAAGAGCCACTGAGCAGCTCTGGACTCTCCTCTTTCTCTTAACAGCTTGTTTTTACCCAGGGAACTCTGGATAACTCTTCAAAGACTTGATTGAGGACTTGTATGTAAATCTCCCAGTAGAAGCTGGCTGGAGGAGTTGAAAAGCAATTCCATGCTCTACCTGTGCTGCAGGTCAAGCTCTGCCTCTCATTAGCTTCCTTTCTCCTTCTGTGTCCTAGATCTAGCTGCTCAGCTGCCCTGTGGCCATGTGTGTGAAGGGAAGTGCTCTGTTGGGTACATTTTTTTGTCAATAAAGTGCACATTCTGCACAGGTGGCCTGGTTCAGGATTAATCTAGTTGTCAGCCAGGCCCTACTTGTCACCTAGGCTGTGTTTGAGACGCTGGGAGGGATTCAGTTGCTTTTAGGCTTGTAATGGAAGGAAATGTGCCGCAGCAAGCGGTGTGAGAGGTGCATCTTCATGGCTTGTGCTGAGCAGAGCTGGTGGCTGCATGGAGTCTGGGTTGCTGAAACTCTCCTGTGTGTTTTATCTGCAAGGGAGACTTCCCTCTTTTCTTTGTGTTTTATCCCATAATTTCAGTATCTTTAAGGTAGGGGAGAAATTCCTCCCCATGACTGGTCTAGGATAGAGCCAGTGAAAGAAAGGTGTGTACAATTTGCCAGAAATAAATTGAACATTTTGATTGGCCCTTTGGTGGGGGTTTCATGCCTTCTTTATTTTGAGAACTTCTGTTTCCCACCGGGCAGAGGTGGGGTGTGTGCCCTCCTCTCCTGGCTCAGCTCCCAGCTGCCCTAGGCAGGCCACTGCCATCATTCTTGGCTTTTTTAAGTAATTCTGGAGATGGGTGTAGGAATATGGAAGGGGAAGGGAGTTCAGGGCTGGGGACCTTCATTCCCATCAGGCAATCCAAGACAGGCTGGGCTGCATTCCAGATTTTACCAGCCTTAGTATATTAAGGGCCATTTTTTTTCCTGTCTACTGGCTGTCAGTGTCTTTTCACCTCTGCCTTCCCCTAAATCCACTTCATTTCTGCTTTTATTTACCTCAGTCAAACCTTGTGTGACTCATTTCCGTCTGCAGTTAGGATTTATATTTTGCATGGCTGGGTTTTCGTAGCTCTGTCTCGCTCTCCTCTCTCTTTTTATGTATATTGATGAAATCCTTGCGCTTGCCCTTCTCCGTGCTCGTATGAAATTTCCAGCCTGGGGAAGGCTGCAGTGTTTAGCCTGCTCTTTCTAATACATCTAGAACAAATCCTGTAATGTTGTGCTGCTGTTTTAATTCCTTAATCTTAGCCTGCTGACAGCTTCATTGCCTCAGGTCTTTCCGCTTCAATTCAGATTATAATCCCCGTTGAAGATGCTATTGAAATGATATATAGCCAGTCAGATACAGCTGTCCTTGGAGGTTTGACCCTTTTAACTTGGCAATCCTTTGACTTCGGCTCTCTGAGCACACGGGCTGGGAGGGCAACTTTCATTCCAGCCACGTTCCTAGCGCTGTTCAGGCTGCAGCACGTGGCTCCGGCTGAATGGGAGAGCGGAGACGCTCGCGCCTTTGTGCCCTCCGGGGTGCGAAAGGGATGCTGCCGTGGTTTCATACACATTAAAAGTTTAGGATGTTTTCAGAGAAGATTTAGCAGCAGCCATTTTATTCCAGCCACCAGCTTTGCAGACACCCAGCCCCTCACTGCAAGAGGGGCTTTTGAGAGATGATTTTTCTCAATGCAGCCGTTCAGCTGGCGCTGCTGAGAAGGGGGCAGAGGCTGCCCCACACCCCCCATCTTTTCCAGCTGGTGACCTTGGAGCCAGTGACTGCTGTCTTGGTTTTCCCACGGTGTATCCCGATGTTCTTGTCCATCCTGGCACACCCAAGGGGCGAGGTGTGAAGTGGGCAGCCCCACAGAAACCTTCCTGGGGTGGTGGTGAGGTTTGCACAGCTCCTGCCGCTGGGCCCTGCCCGTCCCTGCCTGCTGCTCCTGGTCCCTGCAGGACAGGGAGGAAATCCCTGCACAGTGCAGTGCTTTCATTAACGAGATTCCTCTTTGGTGTAAAGCCTGTCATCCCCAAGCCCATCCCGAGGCCACCTGCACCCTGGGGGCTGAAGCCCCAGCCCCAGCTCCCCGTGCTGGGGCTGCTCACGCCGGGGGAGTGCAGCTCTTTGTCTCGGCAGCTTGCTGGGAGCAGTGGTGTGTGCGGCAGCAGATACAAGCTCCTGCTGGATTCCCAGCAGCGGGAGCTGCCTCTAGCCAAGGATGAAAAGCTGGTTTCATGGGAGGAAATAATATTTAGAGAAGAGACAGATAACATTCCCTGTACCAGCCATGTTAACCCTTTGCTCCCACCACTGCTTAGCGAGGTGTTAACCCTTGGCTCTCAGCTCCCTGTGCTGGAGCAGAGGTTCTCCATAACTCTGTGTTAGCATTCACCATCTCCATGTTGAATTTAAGGTGCTGGATGTGCCCATATGGGTCAGGACTTGGGGTTTTACTTGGAGAGAGGGAAGACCCAAGACCCAGCTTTGCAGCTCCCCTTCTTCTTCTCCTCACCAGTGAACGAGGCCGGGGTGCTCTGTCCCTACTGGTTCTCATTAGCTCTTCCATGAGTTAAAACTGGGATCTGGTGGAGTAAGGAGAGACATTTTGTATGGTTTGCTCATCCAGGCTGGGATGTCCGTCCTCCTCTCAGCATGGAAGTGCTTTGGGGTGCCTGGAGCCAGCTTGGTGCTTGTTCCCAGTGCCTGGGCAGAAGTGCAAGTTCCTTGTGACCTGTGGCTTGGAGGACCTGGAGGAAGGCTGAGGACTGTGCTCAGCTTGAGCTGGCCTCCCTCATGTCCATCCTACTCAATAGTGATGGCAGTGTTTGGAGAAGTACTCGGGCAGACCCCAGAAAAAACACACATCTGTCTTGCTGCCTCCACTTCCTCTCTCCCGGACATCTTCCCTGGCCTCATCCTTGGATGGAGGACTGAGACCTCATGGTGGGGCTGAGCACAAATACCCAGCTGCTCTTCTTCCTTTCCTTCCTGGGCACCCTGGGAGGCTTCTGGGCACTCCCTCAACCCTGCCCTCTCCTGCTGATCCACCTTCCCCTCACTCTCTACGCATCCTGCTTGGGACTAGATGTGCAGCAGCAGCAGCAACAGCATTCCCACCATCCCAGTAAAATGACTGGGACCAGGGACCTGAAATGATTCTGGAGAAGGGGTCCCAGCCTGGCCTGTGTGTTACCCTGTCTGGGCTAGCTGAATCATTCCCTGTGACTTTATTAACAGGAAGACCTGGCTTTTCAGCGGTTTACACCAGTTTTACATCCTGAAAGATTTAACCGCTTGGCAGGAGCTCCAGTCCTCCCACTGCTCAGGCCACAAGCTACTGCTGCCCCAGTTAGGCAGGCGTTCCTGCCATTTGCCAACATTAAAACTAAATGACATCCATTTCCAGGCAATATCCCTGGAAACCCTCCCTCCTGCCTGGCTTTGACCTGGTACAGTGGTGCTGGGAGTCTATGCCACCAACCCCTCCTCTGTCGAGGCTCCTGGGTCTCCCACGCTCCCATCAGTCAACCTGCTGTGGCACCATCCCACACAACTCCAGAGCCAGTATTCCTGCCTCTCCCAGCTCTGTGGAGACCTTGTGTACTGAGAGCAACCTGGATCAGTCAATGCTTGGCCCAATCTGTGTCCTGTCCTGCTTTCCTCATGTGGGGGCAGCAAGGTGTCCCCAGGGGAGAATCTGATCTGTGCAAGGGCAAAGGTTCAGCCCCTGATTTGAGCTGGGGTTGCTGCAACAGAGAATAGGAATCATAGGATGCTGGAGTGGTTTGGGCTGGAAAGGACCTTGAAGATCAGCTGGTTCCAACCCCCTGCCATGGGCAGGGACATCTTCCACTAGACCAGGTTGCTCCAAGCCCCATCCAACCTGGCCTTGAACACTTCCAGGGATGGAGCAGCTACAGCTTCTCTGGGCATTAGTTGAGGAAAGGGCGGGAGGCAGAGATAGGTGAAAATTTGTAGAGGTGAGAATCCCTGGGCTGGGGAGGTATTTGCTTCCCATCTGGAGCTTGGATGGGAAATTTGGATGCCAGCTTTTGCAAAAAGGATCTAGCTGGGAGCCAGGGACACCCACAGTGAAGTGGTGCTTGGCCTGGAGACCTTGGCAAGTTCAGCCATACTCCACACACTCAGTTTCTGGGGCTGAGCCAGTTCAGGCCACAGATGGGGCCAAGGGGGAGCAAATTGGGCTCTTGAGTGTTCCAAACTGGGAGGAAGGAGACAGCCCCAGTGCCTCCCCCACCCCTGTCAGGTCCGTTGCTGCATCCAGGTTGGAGGGTTGCTGGATGGGTGGTTTCTGCTGGGCTCGGTGTGGGGCTCCTGAGCACAAGGGAGGTTTTGCTTTGTCGTAAGCGAAGTACAAAACCATCACCAGCCAGAGAACAAACAGCTCCAGGCTGGAGAGGGAGCAGGGAGAGGGAGATGGGGAGGAGCAGGGGGAGCATGGGGACAGGGCATCCGCAGGAGGTTTTTCAGGGACTTGTGATCTCAGAGCAAATTTCTGCTGTTGGCTGCGCACCAGTGGCACCATTTCACCAACTCATGCGTGCCTCCCCATCGCCAGCTCCGCAGTGCTGAGCGCCTCGGGGGGGTCAGGGCCGCTCTGCGGAGGGCTGCGGGAATATGGTCCCTGCTCGGAGAGCGTGTGATCTGCCAGGCAGCCGGGGAGCCCCGGGGACACTGCCATGCCTTTGTTCCTCCTTCTCTTTCTTTTCCACCTTCAGATTTTTTCCCCCTCTGCTTCCAGCTGCGTATGCAGCGCTCCCCCCCCTTTCCACCCACAGTTCCTGTCTTGATTTTCCTTCCCCTCTACAAATATGTGTTCCTTAGGCTCCTTCTCCTCCCTGCCCAGCTCCCCCCATCAGTGTTGCCTTCCCAAACTTCTTTTTTTTTTCCCTTCTCCCTGTTTTCCCACAGGCCTGCTTCATTCCTTCCCCTTCCTGCTTCTCTCCCCTTCCCTCCAGCCTCTCGGGCTCCCGTTCACTCACTCCGTCTCCCCTTCTCTGACAGTTTGGGGGAAATCTGTCTGTGTCAACACACAAATTCCATTATTTATTGGCTGAGTGGAGCAGGGTCCTACACTCGTCTGTAATTGTCTCCAGATCAAAGCGGCTGCTGATGGCAGCTTTGCCTTCTTGCAGCAGAACACCACCCCCAGCTTCCAGCTCCCCATCCTCCCAGGGGAGTCGGGTGCGTGTGCGTTGACACCCTCGATGACTGATCTCTCAGACAGAGAGGAAAGAAGTAGGGCTGGTGGGGGAGAAAAGGGAGGCCTGGAGGATCTGCAAAGCTCCCAGGAGAAGATGGGGATGGTGGGGTGTGTCTCAGGGAGACAAAATCCCTGGCACGGGCCAGGGGAGAGTGGGAAGGTAGAGGCTGTCCCTATCCTGGGAATGGAGGCAGAGAAATGAAGTGAGAGAAGGGACAGGAAAGCAGGAAACATCCCCATATCTGCCCAGGACTGGAAGAATTAGAATTTTAGAAATGGGGATAAAGGAGAACATGCCTTTTCCTGCCTTTCCCTTCTGAAACCACCAACCTATCCCAGGGATGTGAGACTTCAAAGTGAACTGCAGGCACGTAGTTTTTGTTTGGGTATTGATGCAAGATGTCTGTGGGGAGAGGAAGCACCCACTCCAATTTCTGCCCCTTGGCCTCCTCACTGGGGTCCCAGCTTCAACATGAGTGGAAGAGCTGCAGTGGTTTCTCCGCTGGAGGAAGTGAGATCAATCAGAATGCCTCTTCCCAGGCCCAGTCTTCCCATTTTATCATGATACACTGGGGAACTTGGGAATTTTTTGTTCCACGTGGATCTGCGGACACCAAAAGACATAGACACCATCAAAAGTTCTGACTTGATCCCCTCTCACTTCTCAATATGTGAAGCTGTCAGGCTCAAGCCATGGGTCTGCATTCCTTCTAACTGTCCAAAGCATTTCCTCCTGGTAACACCTCCCTGACCTCATCATTGCTCCTCTGGTTTCTTTCTGCACAGAGTTCAGGCAGTTTCACTTACACTTCTCCCTGCAAGGTATTGTTCCAAGCCTTAAATCAGTTTTTTAACCTTTCAGAACTTCAGGCACAGGTGTTGTGCATAATATTCCAACACCAGTCATACTTGTGCCTGACAGAGGAGAGGTGTCACCTCCTCTCTCACAAAGCTTCTGCTCTTTCCCCGTGCAATCATCACACTGTTGCCCACCTTTCTTTCCTGCTCACTGTTCCTTAGTCCTTCCCAGCAGAAAGGAGACATTCCCTCAGGACATTTTAGGTAAACCCTCTAAGAGGATGTCCACAGCAAAATGAGTAGTCCCAGCTCTCAGGATAATGGGGACACATCCCTTCTTTTGCTTTGAGTCCCAAGTCTCTTACTTCAAGTGGAATAAGACACCAGCCATGAGAGCAGCTCCTTTGACAGCTTGGGTTTGCAAGAAACTCCCCTCTTCCAGAGCAGGAGGGGAGACTTGGCTTCCTGAGCTGCCATTGAAGTCTGTGTCCTACAGGGAGTCAGAACTGCCTCCTCCAGAGGCTGAGCAGGACTGGGCCCCATGTCCTGAAAATGCTCAAAGGGAGGTGATTGATAGCTACAGAGGGTCCACTCAAAGCTGAGCCTGTGTTTCAGTTTCCATCTATGCCAGGCGAAGGGACTGGAGGAGTTGTCCCCGTGTGTGGCTGGCCAAGAGAGTCAAGTGCCTTCTACCAGCAGTGAGCCTTGAGTTGGTCACCTCAGCTACATCTTCTCACCTACAAACCCCCTGGAACTTCATGAACACATCATGCTTGGTGCAGAAGTCCTTCCTGCACCACTGCTGAGGAGGAGGAGGGTGCTGAGCAACTCCAGCACCTCACACAGCAAAACCCATGGACAAGGACTTCCAGTGGGGATAGAGTCCCGGCATCCTTCATTGCTCCATTCACCCCTGGGCATGGTGCCTGTGAAGAGAAGTGGCTCCTGACAAACCTGGGACCTGTGCTCTGGGCTCTCTGGGCAGCTCTTTCCCTTGCCTTGGTGACCTACTCACCTCTGCTCAGTGACTGGGACTTTACAAGTTCACAAGGGTTTTGTTGTCTTGGGACATCTGGGGGACTCTGGGGCATCCCTACTCAGAGCTAGATTGGGCAGCTCAGGAGGATCTCTGGGATGACAATCCCTGCCCCAGTCTGGTCCCTGTGACAGTGTTTTACCACCCTCACGGTGAAGATTTTTTCCTTAATAAGGATTTCCTTTCTCCAGCTCATGCCCCTACTTTCTCATCCTGTCCCTGTGCACTTCTGAAAGGAGATGGGCATGTGTCATATCTTGCATCCCAGCACACAAGGGCAGGCAGAGTGGCCACCAGCCCTGATAAAACACGCCAAGACGGCCACCATCTCCTTCAGGGCATGGGTTTTCCTCCCAAGGGAAGGCAGGGAACCAAAGCTTTGGAGCGGAAGGAGCACTGGTCAGGGGATCCTGCTGCAGAGAGCATTGTGGCTTCACACACCGAATCCCCAGCATCTGACCCTACAGAAGCAACCCCAGAGTGACTTCCCAGCTGCAGGGCCAGGGCTGCTCTCATTCCCACCAGGAGACCCCCCCTTCCACTGCGATTGCCCTGTTGGGCACCACAAACTATGACTGCTCCCGCTTGGAGCGAGAAGGGAGCAGCGAAGCCACATGCACGGCTGGGCAGACGGGCGCCCTGGGGAGCTGGGGGAAGGGCTCTGTGGTGTGGCAGGGACAGCGTTTCTTGCAGCCCCTTCTGCTGCCCCAGAACGCAGCAGGCAGGAAAATGGAGTGACAGTGGTGGCTGGGCAAGGTTTAGTGCCCACAGGCGGCTGTGTGATGGTTCCCCCCAGTCCTTTGCTCTCTGCATGACTTTTCCAAGGCAGCTCAACCTGCGGCATCTCCTGCTACATCCCACCCTGATCTCTCTGGCTGGCCTTGCCAAGGCACATCAGTGCTGACCTGCGGCAACTGGCCACCTGCCCGCCTGTGCCAAGACATCTCAGAGAGACGTACCCCCTTCTAGCTTCCAGCATTTTCCAAAAACGAGCTCCTAGCCGCATCCTGATTCCCCACCCCGAGAGAACAGGGCTGGCAGCTGAACACTCTTCTGCACCACGAGAGAGGCCTTAAAATCTACAGGGTATGAAGTGGGGTGTTAGTGGTGCACTGTCCCCATTCCATCCCCCCCATCCTGCTGCTCACCCTCCTCTGCTATATTCTCCCAAAAAAGGCTCTTCTTTGGATTCCTCATCCCTCTGCAGCACCCCCAGCCCGTGCCATTTCCTTCAGGGAAGGGATCCTTGGAACAAGTCTGTTCTACCTCACCCCACCCCGTTTGACCTTGGTCTCCTGGAATCAGGGAGTCTGGGAGGGGAACTGGAAGAGACTACAAGGTCTGGGGGGATGAGGAAAAGGAACAAGCTGGGACTATCCTGTGCTCTCCCTTAGGGGAGGGAAGCAAGGGGGAGCATGACACGGTTCCCCCC
>VZTG01005240.1:0-24141 GCA_013397845.1 Melanocharis versteri | reverse complement strand
ACAAATCGGGGCGGGGGTGACAACGACGCCGCCAGGGGTGGTCTTGGCGTGGGAGATGGCGCGGGGGACAGGCTGGCAGTGACCGGCGCTGCCGATGCAGGCTGGGCTTCACTTACCGGGAGCCGTCCCGATTCCACCCGTGAGCGGCCCGAGCCCACGCGTGCCCCAGGCGCTCCGCTCCTTCCACCTGCCCGCCCCTGCCAGCCCTCCTCCCCGACCGGCGACCCCACCAGCGCGGCACGTCCCGCGTGGGTCTCGCTGCGCTCCCAGGGACCAAATCCTTTTCCCAGCCCGACAAACCCCTCCAGCTCCGCCGCCTCCTGCCTCCTCCGGTCTCCCGGTCGGCCCTGGATCCTGCTTCCCACTCGGGTCCCCGTAGGGAGCAAGGTGGGGGGAGCGGTTGGGGCCGGCCGTTCCCTTCCCAACGGGGACCGGTAAGCAGAGACAAAGGCGGTGAAATATCAGTGCCCGNGCAGGCAGGGAAAGAAGAGGGGGGGGGTCTCTGTGCCTCCGCGCTGATGGGCTCAGCTTTATCCAGGGCTGTAATCCCCCTGCTCCTGTAATTAAAAACTCCGCATTACAAGGAAAACGGTGTGCAGGGAAATGTAATCAAGTCTGGAGGGGCTTAACCATCTGGTAAAGGTTAGGACCGGCACGGCGGGGGACACGGCCGGGGGATTTGGCAGCAGCCGCGATCTGGGCTCCTCTTAATCTACCGCGGGGACGAACGCAGCATCTGCGGGGTAATACCGGTGCCCCGGGCAGCGATCGGTCTCGCTGGAGCTCCCACCGCCGTTAAGGGGATCTCCCCGAAGGTGGTCCCCTCCCCAGGTGCGTCCGGCTCCGGTAAACAGATTCTGCTGCGGCCCCGGGACCCGGATTGCAGCCCCTTGCAGGGGCCAGCAAAGAAGGGGTTAAGCGGCTGCCGGTGGCCGCGGTTCGGCCCCCCAGCTCTGGGCAAGGCCCTCCTCCGCCGCCCCCGGGAGCCCTAAACTCTTTGAAAGTGCAAGAGGCAAGGGAAGGCGAGGGAGGAGGCGGCGGCGCGGGTGCGACTCCTCGTCCCCGGGATTGCTGCGGGGCCATGGGGGCCGGGGCAGGCTCCGGGCGGGGACAGCTCTTCCTCCGCTCCCTCCTCTTCCTCCTGTTGGCCGGGCCCCCGGCGCGCCACCCGGCGCGGGGGCAGCTGCGCTACGCGGTGCCGGAGGAGCTGGAGCACGGAGCCTTCGTGGCCAACCTGGGTGAGGACCTGGGGCTGGATGTGTCCACCCTGTCAGCGCGGAGGTTCCGCATCGTGTCACGGGCCGGGGCCAGGCAGCACCTGGAGGTGAACCTGGAGAACGGGATCCTCTTTGTGAACGAGCGGATTGACCGGGAGGAGGTGTGCGAGGCCGGGGGGACCTGCCTGCTCCACCTGCAGCTCCTCGTCGAGAGCCCTCTGGAGCTCTACCGCGTCGAGGTGGAGGTGCTGGACATCAACGACCACGCACCCACATTCCCTTGGCAAGAATATGTTCTGGAGGTGGCCGAGTCTGCCGTGCTCGGTGCCCGCTTCCCACTGGAGAGCGCCCAGGATCCTGACGTGGGTACCAACTCCGTGCACACCTACCGCCTCAGCCCCAATGGTTTCTTTTCACTCGAGGTGCAGACACGCAGCGATGCCAGCAAGTTTGNCAGGGTGGGGGGAGCGGTTGGGGCCGGCCGTTCCCTTCCCAACGGGGACCGGTAAGCAGAGACAAAGGCGGTGAAATATCAGTGCCCGGCTAAAGCCGCTGCGAGCCCCTTCGAGCCTTTAACTAGATCGTTAGGGGATTATCCGCACCCGGAGCAGCCGCGGGGCGGGGGCAGCGGCCGCCCCGTCCCGTTACCGAGCGCCCCCGGGGACGGCGACGGTGGGAGGCGACTCACGGAGCTGCCCGGGCGCGGCGGCGGCTGGAGACGGGTCTGCGGGGAGAACGGATCGGCCAGCGGAGGGACCGTGAGCGGTACCGGGGCGGGGAGGGGAAGGGGGGGCGCAGGGGCCGCCGTCTGTCGCGCTTCGGGGGCCGGCGGGGCACCTGCGGCTCGCTCTGCTCACGCCTCCCCCTCGCCTTCCGCGGGGGGCGGAAAGTTTGNCCCTCCCCAGGTGCGTCCGGCTCCGGTAAACAGATTCTGCTGCGGCCCCGGGACCCGGATTGCAGCCCCTTGCAGGGGCCAGCAAAGAAGGGGTTAAGCGGCTGCCGGTGGCCGCGGTTCGGCCCCCCAGCTCTGGGCAAGGCCCTCCTCCGCCGCCCCCGGGAGCCCTAAACTCTTTGAAAGTGCAAGAGGCAAGGGAAGGCGAGGGAGGAGGCGGCGGCGCGGGTGCGACTCCTCGTCCCCGGGATTGCTGCGGGGCCATGGGGGCCGGGGCAGGCTCCGGGCGGGGACAGCTCTTCCTCCGCTCCCTCCTCTTCCTCCTGTTGGCCGGGCCCCCGGCGCGCCACCCGGCGCGGGGGCAGCTGCGCTACGCGGTGCCGGAGGAGCTGGAGCACGGAGCCTTCGTGGCCAACCTGGGTGAGGACCTGGGGCTGGATGTGTCCACCCTGTCAGCGCGGAGGTTCCGCATCGTGTCACGGGCCGGGGCCAGGCAGCACCTGGAGGTGAACCTGGAGAACGGGATCCTCTTTGTGAACGAGCGGATTGACCGGGAGGAGGTGTGCGAGGCCGGGGGGACCTGCCTGCTCCACCTGCAGCTCCTCGTCGAGAGCCCTCTGGAGCTCTACCGCGTCGAGGTGGAGGTGCTGGACATCAACGACCACGCACCCACATTCCCTTGGCAAGAATATGTTCTGGAGGTGGCCGAGTCTGCCGTGCTCGGTGCCCGCTTCCCACTGGAGAGCGCCCAGGATCCTGACGTGGGTACCAACTCTGTGCACACCTACCGCCTCAGCCCCAATGGTTTCTTTTCACTCGAGGTGCAGACACGCAGCGATGCCAGCAAGTTTGCAGAGCTGGTGCTGGAGCGTGCCCTCGACCGCGAGCAGCAGCGTGTGCACCGGGTGCTGCTCACCGCTCTCGATGGGGGTGTCCCCGAGCGCTCAGGCACAGCGCACATCCTCGTCACGGTGCTGGACGCCAACGACAACGTGCCTGCCTTTGACCAGCCCTCCTACGGTGTGAGCCTTCCTGAGGATGCTCCTGCTGGCACTCTGGTCATCCAGCTCAATGCCACTGACCTGGATGAGGGCCCCAACGGGGAGATTGAGTATTCCTTCAGCGGGCACGCACCACCGCGGGTCCGGGAGCTCTTCCACGTCGAGCCCCGGAGTGGGCAGGTGCTGCTGAAGGGCCGCCTGGACTATGAGCGGGCCAGCCTCCACGAGCTCTACGTGCAAGCCAAGGACCGCGGCCCCTCAGCTGTGGCTGTGCACTGCAGGGTGCTTGTGCACCTCCTCGATGTCAATGACAATGCGCCGGAGGTGACCCTCACCTCCGTGTCCACACCTGTGCTGGAGGATGCCCCCCCAGGCACCGTCATCGCTGTCATCAGTGTTCTGGACCGGGACTCTGGGGACAACGGCCGTGTGAGCTGTGAGGTTGGCCCCAATGTGCCATTCGAGCTCCGCTCCTCCTTCCGGAACTACTACACGCTGGTCACCACGCAGGCGCTGGACCGGGAGCTTGTGCCTGAGTACAACGTGAGCATCACGGCGCGGGACATGGGCTCGCCTGCCCTGCTGACCCGCAGCACCCTCACCGTCCCCGTGTCTGATGTGAACGACAACGCTCCGCGCTTCCTCCAGCCCTCCTACAGCGTCTACGTGATGGAGAACAACGCGCCAGGTGCCTCCATCTGCTCTGTCAGTGCACTGGACCCTGACTGCCAACAAAATGCCTACCTGTCCTACTCCATTGCCGACGGGCACATCCACGGCATGCCTGTGGGCACCTACGTGTCTATCAACTCAGACAGCGGGCACATGTACGCCCTGCGCTCCCTCGACTACGAGCAGATCCGCAGCTTCCAGATCCAGGTGCAAGCGCAGGACGCGGGGTTTCCCCCGCTCAGTGCCAACGTCACCGTCCACATCTTTGTGTTGGACCAGAATGACAACGCTCCGGTCATCGTTTCCCCCATGCCGCGCAATGGCTCCGTGGCCACGGAGCTGGTGCCGCGATCAGCCAGGCCTGGCTACCTGGTGGGCACCGTGTCGGCGGTGGATGCGGACGCGGGGCTGAACTCTCGCCTCTCCTACCAGCTGCTCCAGGCTACTGACTTCACCCTCTTCAGCGTGGCGCCCGACACGGGCGAGCTGCGCACCCTCCGCTCCTTTCTGGAGCAGGATGCAAGCCGGCAGCAGCTGGTGGTGCAGGTGCGGGATGGCGGGCAGCCAGCCCTCTCGGCCACCGTGTCCCTCCTGCTTTCCGTGGTGGAGACCATGCCCCAGACTCTCTCCGACTTCAGCGAGTTCAGCCTCCCTCCAGAGGTCTCCTCATCTTCCCCGCTCACCCTCTATCTCCTTGTCTCCCTGGGCTCCATCTCCTTCACCTTCCTTCTCGCCATCCTCATCCTCACAGCCATTCGCTGCCGTGGAGAGCGGCGTTCCCGCCAAGGGGACAGCTGCTCGCCACCTCGCTGCCACTGCTGTCCTGGCTCCAGACCCTCCCCTGATGGCCTGAAGACTTCCAACCTGACGGCACAGCCCCCTGCAGGGACCACGGCTGCCACCTGCCTTGACGTGCCTGCGGGCGGCCCCCCAGGCTACTGCTACAAGGTCTGCCTTGGTCCAGAGTCTGCTCAGAGTGACTTCATGTTCCTCAAACCCTGCAGCCCCCCCCGGAACAACGAGAAGGATCCCGGGAAGCGGTCCCGGCCAGAGCAGCATCTCCAGGTCTCCAAAGAGGTAACACAATTCCCAGCTGTGCTCACCAGCGCTCCGCAGGTCCCCCCAGCCCCCTCCCTCAGCCTCTGCCACGGGAGGGAAAGCAGGCGCGGCTTCTCCCAGAGAATAACCGGAGCCTTTGATCAGTGCGGGAATTAGGAGCCGTCAGGCAGTGGGATCTCCACCGAGCTTCCCGACGGGTCTAATTACCGGGGGAGCGTCAGGCTCGGCTGAGGCGAGAGGAAATCCCTTCTCACCGTCTTTTGTACCCATTAGAGGCAACAGAGATGCTCCAGTGCCCTAGGGGCGGTGGGACAGTGGGGGTGGCTTGTCCTTCGCGTGGGTAAGCAATTCGCACTGGGACAGTCTGAGCATCGCTGCTGCCCTGCTTCCCTTGCTCTGGCAGGGGTCTGCAGTGTCCCGGGCCTGGCTGCTGCTCTGCACGAGGCTGTGCCAGCAGGCAGGGAGTGGGGTCTTCGGGGCAGGATTTTGATGTCAGCATTTGTTAGGTATTGAAATGAGGAATGTCTAATTTTCCTGATGAAAGACTCTCCGAAACACGATTACAAGGATGGAGAGTGATGAGGCGTCTAATCCACTTACGTTTGACTTTTAATAAACCAGCCCTTCTGTGGAGATCCCAAGACTCTCTGCCAAGAGAGTCTCTCCATGTGTCTCCTTGCACCCCTGGACTCTCTTCCCTAATGCTTGATTAGATTTTCCTGTAGTTTTTGCAACCCTTCTGGGACATCAAGCATGCAGCCAATATCTGCATCTCTCACCATTTGGTACCTCAGACCTGGGCTAAGTAAACATTGCAAAAAAGGCTTTTGAAAATCAGCAGGAATAGGAAAACCACCTGTCTCTCCCCAGAATGACTGACTTAAAACTCCCAGAGGCAGAGGACAAGTCCCAAGCCACCCCAAGATCTCAGGAGGGTGAGGAAGGTCCAGAAGGGAACAGGCTGATTCAATGCTGTCTAGGTTTCCCCAAAACAGGAATGTGCAGCTTGCTTCTCCACAAAGGGCACAGGGAAAGTGGAGATGGGGTCCTGCATCCCCACCTGCTGAAGTCTTGTGCTGGCAGGGCTGGGATTTTTGGCAAAGGGTCTCAGGGCTGATTGACAGAGGGTCCCAGTAACCAGCCTTGCTCTTCCTTGTGTTTTCCAGGCCAAGCAGCCCAACACAGACTGGCTGCCTCCGGGCACACAGCGACCTGCCCTGAAAAGGTACCAAATCCAGCACTGGGGGAGCACAGGAAGCAGGTGGAAGGGGGATATGGGAGTGGGGAGGTGATGTCTGACACAGCTTTGAACCAGTCTCTTCTCTTTAGCTCCCAGAGCCTGGAAGATGTGGGGGAAATCCGGAGAGCTCTCCAGAAGGAGCACGAGAGGCTGTGCACACTGGTGACCCCTGTCTCTGGTGAGTATTGGGATACTGGGGCTGGGAAGACCAGACCTTCTGGTCACTTGTTGGAGGTGCAGTGGGGGCACCACATCCCTGTTCCTGGCAGTGGTGAAGTTCTGTGGGTGGAAGGGGTGTCCAGGCACCAGGACGGAGGTCAGTGACACAGTACTTGCATCCTGGGATGTGGATGTGACCTGAGCCAATCTTTCCTCCAGAGTTTCAGAAGGCTTCAGCAGGCCCCAACAGCATCTGGACACCGCAGTACAGCCCCTTGTACCCAGCCCTGGATTATCAGCACAACGTTTACATCCCTGGCACCCCCACTCTGCTTTCCAGCAAGGATGGGCCCCTCTTCCCAGGCCGGGAGAACAAAAACAGCTTCTCCACCTTTGGCAAGAGGAAGAAGATGACAACTTACTGTGACATGCATGACAGTGTGGTTATCAACAACGACCTGAAATAGCCTGGATGGCTCTATCCTTGGAATCTCCTGCATTATTTCAGCTGCCAGGTCCACCCACAGCACATGCCTCCATGTATGGACCACCCAAGGCTTTATGGGGCTGCTGGGACAGTGGCTCAACAGAGCATAGGGGAAGGATTTAAGGAGCAAGAGACTGAAAATTACAGGGATTGGGGCATGGTGGCGAGGGGAATATCTCCCATCTCATCTTGCAGTGCTGTGTGGGCAGCAGGTGCTGTTTGAGGTCCATATGACCAGATTTAAGCAAATCTGCCTTGAGTTGACCCATTCCCATGTCCCCTTAGGGACCATCCATCTCTGTAAACATTGTCACTTCTTTGTCTTGTCTGGCTGTGTGAATGTACTGAGCTGCATGCCTGTATCTCTGTCCCAGTAAGCGTGGAAAGTGTATGCAGACCAAGCCTGGTTCAGCCAAGTCTGACCTTACACACTGGGACAGTGACCATTGCTCTGTCCATGAGATCCAGCGGGATTTGTTGCATGTCTAGAGCAGCAATTGGTGTCTGTTTTCTCTGGGGAGTGAGTGCAAAACCCAGCCTTCAGGAGTGCTTCTGTTCAAACCCTGACCCAACGCTTGCAGGGCTGGGCAGAGCCAGGGTCCAGGGCAGAGCCAGCCTTTGTTCCAGGACAACACGGAGAAGAGCTGCTGGCTTAAGCACCTGAGAGATGCACAAGGTGAGGCCCTGCTGGGTAGCTCTCTAGCCCAAGGCAACATCATCTGAACGAAAAAACAGTTTCCAACCATTGGAGTGACCCCAGCACGGGTGACAGCCTCTTCCCTCCTGCCCCTGCCCTCACTCGGATCTCTGTTTTCCCCAAGTCCTGAATGCCTGGAGGAACCCCTGCGCTGGGGGCCCCACCTGCATAGGACAAACATCTCCAGGTGTGCCCTGTTTCGCTTTGAGAACTTTTAGCTGGCAGTCAGGAGCCCTCAAGGGCAGGACTCCAGCCCCAGAACAATCTCTCCCCTGCCTTGCACACCCTGCACCTGTCCACCAGTCTGTCTGTCACCATTGCCAATCGCTCCGGTCACGGGACAGTTCATTTGGAATCCATCTGCGCAGAACATGACAGCTCTTTCTAAACTGAGTCTGTTTCACTATGTCTGATTTGTACCAATAAATTGTATTTTAATAGCTCACCCTGGCTTCTGGCTGTCCCTGAGTTCACATGACAGCAGGGATTGCTGCACAGCTCTTGGAGCAGCACTCCCAGCTCCAGGAAATACGTCTGTCCTTCTGGCCTTCTGGGTTCTGGAGCAGAGAGCTCCTTTCATGCCGAGAGCTCATTTTATTCACTTCACCTGGATTCTGGGGGCTCGAGGTCCCATTCCCTCCTCCCCTGGACTCAGGAGCACTTTGGGGTCGTGGCCAGAAGGAGCTGGAAATGTCACACAGCTCCTTGCTCCATGCTCAGCTCGGGCAGGAGGGAATTTGCACCATGGAGGGGGCATCCACGAGCTGCTGGGGAGAGGGGCTGGATGTAGCACTGATGGCAGAACAACTTGTGGTTTTTACGGTGCTTTCTCTGCTTAATTTACCCTTTCCCTTGGATGGGCACCCAGCAGCCTGCCCCAGGAGCCACAGAGACATCCCAGACGTGTGCCAGGTGTAGGGGCCAGCTCCCTGGGGATGGGCAAGCCTGTATCTGTTGGTGGGAGGGATGTCTCTTGGCTTGGTGTGGGCAGCACTTGGCCTTCAGATGGAGTCCTGAGGTGGCCGGGCTGTGGTTGTCCTTCTCATACCGAGTGCTCGGGGAGGCTGCAATGCGGCTTTTGGGATTAACCCAGAAAAGTCCTTGTCTACAAGTGGGCAATGTGCTCTTCAGTGCGAGCAGGGGGCAGGGAGCACTCAGAGGGCCCCGTGGGAGTCAGGGGCCTGGGAGGAGGACAGCGCTTTGGACATGAAAGGGACCTGGCTGCTTCTGGTGACTTCAGTCCCAGCTCGCATCTGCCTGACTGCGGGTAGATGAAATATTCCCTGTCCCAATTAGGCAGGAGGATGAAGGATTTTATGCTGCCAAGTGCATTCTTCAAGGGTCTCTGGAGAGTGTTAAGGGTAAAAAAGAACCCCAAACAGCTACTGCCTGAGACCTCTGTACAGTATTAGCCCGTTCCACCACTTCAAAAGAACAAGGGAATTATGTAAAGTGATACAATAAGATTAATAACAGCCTCAAGAAGTAATAAAAGCATCAAATGGACCTGACTCCCCACAGGGCAGCAAGCATCTCCCCATCCTGGATTAACCCTGGCAGTATCCTGCATTTTTAGGTGGTGCTGGTCAGGCAGTGGGAGAGGACTGCAGCCCCTCTGCAGAGAGCCCACGGGGGCTCAGCTGCAGCCCCTCTGCAGGAGAACTGAGCTGCTCACTCTGTTCCAGCTCACACAGCAAAAGCACCCAGCACATCCCATGCTTCACGGCACCCAAGAGCTGAATGAACACATGGAAGTGGTGTTTTGTACCAGATTCCCAGGTGTGGCTTCCCAAGGAGAAATTGATCTCAAAATTGACCCCCAAAACCATAGGTATTTGAAAGTGACATTTTGCATCGCTGTCTTTGGAAAATCATGGGGTCGAGCAACCAAGGGGCCAGGTTTTGCCACCTCCCCTGTCACTCTGGTGTATTTTCTTGGCATTTTTTAATCCCAGCTACCAAGGCTCACTGATGCCCACTGAGCTGCCTCTGTCTCCTCTCCACTACTCCTGGCCATCAGCCCATGGGATGAGATAGATATGATAGATACACACACGCACACATCTGTACTTCTTGCTGGCCTCCAGGTTTGCATTTTCAGTTCAGGCATCTTCCAAAAGGGATTTGAGCAGCACAGCACCCAGCCCAGGCCCCAACACCCCACATTCCCTGAGTATCTGCTTTTGCTTAGTTGAAGGAAAACCTGAACTGACAAGAGCTCAGTTTCAATCTTTCATTTCAATCACCATATTGATAAAAAGGACAATAAAAAGGGACTTGCTTTAGGGGAGAGAGGACTTGCATAAATCTAATTCAACCACACTACTATCCCTCTTCAAAGGGCATGTCTGGTCAGAATCGTCCATCTAATAGATGAGATCTCCTTTGAAGATCTCCCACAGGGACAGGGGCTCATTAAAAATGCAAGGTCTTTGCCCTACAACTAGTTATTTTTACAACTCTCCCCGTGCTAACACTCCTGCACAGCCGATGAGCATTAGCTGGTTTCTGTAGCCTGGTAATGCACTGGGCATGAGAGCTCCTTTGGAGATCTGCTCAGCAGAACACTCTCTGGATGCCCCTCTCACATGTTCCAGCTCTCCCAGAGATCCAGAGGCAAATTTGGCTTTCAGGGACCTGCCAGCCAGCTGGAGATTTGCTTCTAGGACAGTGGGAAAGCTGCCATTCGGTGCAGTTGGCTGCAAAACGCTTGAGGCCATGCGAGGCAGGCACACAGCGCTTCTGGGCACCGGCACAAACAGGGGTTTGTGCTCTTGCTGCTGCTGAACAGACTGCTCGGATGGAAACATCGCTCGTACCTCTGTAATGACTTGAAAATGTATCCCGGAGAGACAAAATGAATCCAGAGGTAGAGTGAAAAGAGGCCAGAGGGAAAGACCCAGAGGGGCTGATGCTGAGTTCTACTCCCATCTGCCACGCACGGAATCGAAAAGCAGCCAGCAAATTCCCCAGAATTGGCATGGACACAGCACTCTGCATGCAGCTGGGTCAGGCTGGCTAGAGCCACGGGTACAGGCGGGTCCCAGCTGCCAGAGGCTTTGGTTTTGGTGGGACAGAGCTAAAACCCATGAGGACCAGTGGGAGCCTGTGCATGGACCTTGGATCCAGCCCAGTCTGTGGCACTCGGTGATTAATTAGATCCTCCAAAGATGCTAGGAATTTCTTTTTCTTTTTCTCTTCCCTTCCCTTCTCTTCCCTTCTCTTCTCTCTCGAAGATGATGCTGGAACACACTTTAATTTATTCGAGACTGGGTCAAGATCCATTCGGATTTCTTTTTCAAATTGCCTCCGTGTCTTAAATGTCTCCCTGAACTGAGCACAGAGAACAGCCTGTTCCTGGCTGGATCTCTTCCTCCTGTTTCCTTTTTGATCTCGGCAGATGTTTTGTAGAAATAAATATCTTTTAGCTTCTGTCATAATAACTTAGCCTCTGCCACACTGAAAAACGTCTGCATGATTGTCACGTGCTGATTTTCTCTGCTCCTTTGCACCTTTTCCTTTTTCACTGCTCTGAAAACATCAGTTGCCAACTCCTCCACAGAGATCAGACAGAGGAACAGGCCAGGGCTGAGGGAAGCTTCTGCATCCCAGTTAGCCTATAATGTGTTTTCAGTTTAAGTGGTGGAAATGTCACTGGCTCTGTTTTGCAGCATTCACTCAAGTGGAATTAATGCTCCTTGTTAGTGATAATATGACTTAATCAGCTTAATTACTTTGAGACATAAGTAGACACCTTTGTGTATTGAATAACTTATGACACACTGGACCAAAAAGCACGAATGAAGGCTTTGAAAATAAATTAAATATGACCCCTAGTGCAGTCTGCACTTTGACTAATGATTCGTCTCCCATGAAATTCAACGACTTACAAATCTTACATTTGAATAAATGATACATTTTTGCATGTTTTAAACAATAGCAGTGATTTTTATTTCAGCATTCGGAACTCAGAGTGCTTCTCCAGCGCCAGGAAGCAAGGCAAACAAGTTCATGTTAAACGGATTGAAAAAGAAAACATTTGTGCAGTCAACTATCAGAAATACATTCAGAGGATCTGCGGGCATTTCTGACGAGATATTTATTTTAATTCATTGCTAGGAATATCTGCAACAACAGGTAAAAATAATGCATCAGAAGAAATTAAGAGAGAGCGAAGATTCCCAGAAGGTTCACTAAGGTCTTCACATCCAATCCATCCATTTCAATAATGTCTACCAGAGAAAATGTCATTAAATAGCTCCAGAAGCGTCTTATCGTACATTTTGCCTGCATGGAAAATAAATCACACAAAGGAAATAGAAGCGGGAAAAGCAACCATTGATCAAGAAAATTATTATGAGCATTTGTAGGATTTCTGATAGGCCAGGATGCAGAGGCTCTGCGATAGCAGGCTGCACGGGAAATAGAAAAATTGGGGTTAAACTGCTACGTGAACCCAGAGAAAAGATGAGCTGTCTGAATTTGTTCTGTTCTATTGCAGTGAGGCACCCAATTTCTGTATCCAAATCTTCCTCTAAAAAGCACAGGAGCTCAGCATGGTGCAGACAATAACGCAGATCCCTACACAGGGACCTTTTCAGCCCGAGTATATCTGAAATTCAGAGGTTAGCTTAGGCTGCAGCCTCACAGGGGAGCCTCACTGGCTTGATGAGTCTACTTCTAAGTCTGTGTCCATATTTCTTGGTATTTTAGCTAACAGGAATTTTTTTCACGCTGCCAAGGGTGAAGGCTGAGGGCTCTAGGATTAATTTATCACTGCTCTTGCTCTGCAGTTGTTCAGTCTCTATTGACTACATCTCCAAAGCTCCCCAGAGTACAGATGGAACATATCCACACAGGGATCTAAATGTAAGGAGTTTAATCTGGGGCTGAATCCCACCTGTAGGATTCCATCTTGTCCCCACTTTCCTTCTTGATCTTCCTTTAATATCGTTTAGAGGAGACATGCCCAGCACCTCTCCGACACTGGCATTTTATCAGAAACCAGAGGAAAAGATTTGTCATTTGCTTTGAGCATCCCCTAACAGACCAAACGTCAGGAATGTAATCCTGAAATTAGTTCCTAAAACTAAATATTTTTTTTCCTGTTTCCAGGAAATGCAATCTTTTAATCCATTTGCTTACCTAAACCACCTCTCCCTCTTAATCTCTCCATGCAAAATAGTCTGACAGCTGCCCCAGAACGTAAGGGGATCATCAAAAGGATGATCGTCTGGGGCTGAATCCTTTTCCTATGTTCCCCAAGAGTCCTCTTGGCTCTCTGTGCCACATGACACGAATCATTTAACTCCCTCAGCGCCTGTCAGATGTCACACGCCCTGATGGCCGCGTTCCTCTGATATCTGACTCCAGCAGGCTCCTCCTGTCACTGCAGGGTCCACCCTCTGGCCTTTTTTCTGCCTCTCTTTGGGTCCAAATTTTATATCTGCTGTAGCTCCCTAGTGCATTCCAATCAAATCCAACCCTGCTTTGAGCAGAAGCCTGACCCCGTCGCTTCCAGGTATCCCTATTATTCCAGGCATCCCTATTTTATTCCGCTTTTCCTGTGTATCCATGAAGATCCGTGAAGATTTGGCTGCAAACTGTCAAACCCCTGGTGAAATGGTGCCCCCTCCATGATGCAGAGCCCCAAAAACACCCAGCTGGGACAGGACCATCCCGTCTGCTGTGCTCGTGCCTCCTGAGCCCTGCTGTGTCCAGCGTCGTGCTGTCCAAAAACCAGGGTGGAACTCCACAGGGAATCACCCCCGACCAGCAAAACACCCCCAGAATTGCAAGGGAGGAGCCCGAAGTTTGTTCCTGCTCCTCCTCTCTTGGAGATGGGCAGGGAGAAATTACAGACTTTTTTATTTTAATGCCATCTCTTCTTTAAGGTGATTAAAAAAATGAATTAAAAACTTGGATGGGAGCTGCAGGGATGAATCACAGCGCAGAGCTTGGCCACACAGTGGGGACCCTCGTGTCACCCCCCGAGCCTTCCTGAAGGTGTTAGGAAGGAAGATCACTCTGGGAGCCACTTCTGAAGAGCTTGGTTCTGTTGGCATGGAGAATTTTTTTCATAAAGGGGCCTCTATATGCAAATGGGGAATGGAGATGGAGTGGGAAATAAGCCCAGCAAAAAATCAGGGAAGTTTTTGCTGCCTGCAAGTGGAATTCAATCGAAAAGGCGGGGGAGGGAGAAGAAAGGAAATTGAAACAGCCTCCTCTCTGCACAGATTGCATTGCTGGAGAAGCTCTGAGTGTTGCAAGGCATAATAGTTGTCTGCTCAGAGGTTCCTTCCCGGGGGACTTTCCCTGGGATAGTTTCATACATTTATCCCTGACTCCTGGCATCTGCATAACACGCTCACAGAGAGAGTTATTAGTTTAATTTTCTTGTGAATTACAATGGAGGCAGAGAGAATTAGAAAAGACTTTTTTTTTTTTTTATTATCATTACTTTTTGTTTTCCAGTTGAGAGATTGTAAATGAGGCTATTCATCCTGCTAACATCAGTAGGGACCCAAACCCAAGTCTTTCTGGGGTAATTGGTTTCTGATGAGCAATCACTTGTAAAACCAATAGCAAAGGCAAGAACTGAAATATAAATTCTCTCTTTACATGCTGAGCTTTTCATTAGGATTTTGTGTCTGGTTTCTTTCCGGGATTCAGTGGAAAAGCCATGAAGTGGTAAACAAGGCAGTGGACTAAGGCTGACCAGAAGTTTGTATTAGGAAAAAAATGGGAAAACAGCATTGTCTGATATTCTTCAGACCAAATAAAGCAGCTGCAGATTCCCTCAAGCTGCATCTTTCCAGTGAGCCCTTCGGAATGAAAGCCCTGGACAGAGAAGAGAGAGAGCAGATCTTCCTGGGGGGCAGACATGAGTGTGCTTTTGTCCAAAAGAGACCAAAATGTTGAGGAAAGAAAAAAAAAATAGAGGCCAAGGACAGTTTTCCATGCTGCACGTCTGACCAGGGTGGCTGATGGAAATTCGCAGTCCCTGATATCCTGCAGTTTGCAAAATCTGGGGGACTGTAAGGCCTGCATTTGTTGCAAGGGCTGAGATTTTGAGTCAGGCTCTAGATTTTTTTTCTTTCCTCCCAGTTACTAGTGAGGAATCTGCTAATCTGCACTGGCTTTTGTTTCCCTGATGAATCTCAGAGTGCTTAAGGCTTGATTTATTTATTTATTTTGATGGCAAATTAAGCATCAGTCTGGATGCAGCTCTCAGTGCTTCCTAGGCTGGGGCTGTGGTGCTGTCACTCATTGGCTTAACTGGATTGCTTGCTGCTTTATGGGCTTTTTCCCAGTAAAATCTTTTGGCACACATTCAGCTGCTTGTTGCCTTAAAGACGAGCAGAGAGCAGCAGGCTTGACAAAGACAGGGAACATTTTTAATCTCATGTACACAGAAAGGCCTCTGAAACAAGAATGATGTGGGCACATCTCCATCAGAATGAACCAAGCAAAACCCTTTAAATAAATCCACTTTTTTTCAGCTTTCAAATGCTGAAAGCTGATCCCAAGGAAACAAACAGTGAAATCACTGATTGGATTCAGCCCTGAGGAACCTGCTGTGAGCAGAGGAAGGGGACACATCGTGACACACTAAGTATTGTCCAGAGATCTCTTCCAAACACATCTCTGGGATTCTGTGATGACAGTTTTTTGCTTTCATTGATCTGAAAGAGCCAAAGACATTGCTGTGACCACAGCAAGAAATGAGGCAATTTGGACACTTCCAAATTTGCATCACATTTGCATACAACACACTGCCCAGGGAAATATTACGCACAGCTATCAAGCAAACCTTTTTTTTGTTTCTCTCATTTGGAGCCAGGCTTCCCAGGAATCTCCCAAAACCTGGATGTGCCCTGCACCCATCAGGCCTCCTGGTAACTGCACACCCACCAGGCTCTGCTGTCTGTCCCAAATTTTTGGCCTCCCACCTCAAATACAGGGCAACCTCGTAATTTTGGTACTGCTCGAGCAGAAGGAAGTGTCTCTGTGACAATGCCAGGATCATTCATCTGAGCTTAAACACTGGAAGTTTTGGGAATATAAGGGGAGGGGAGTTCCTATTCCTACTTGGAATAACTGCTGCATGAGCCCCAGTTCCCCCCCTCTTTCTCTCTTCCCCAAACATTTCCACGTGCCCTTTCCCTGGTGACAGCTGAAGTTCCCAGCTGAGTTCTCTCCTGCAAGTTCATCTGGCTGATCTTTCAGAGGACGATTCCTGATTTGGTCTTTATGGATGTTTCTTCCCTCCAAGTGATGAACAATACAGCTGAGCCTTTCATCCACAATTGTGATGGGAACAAAGGAAAAAAATGTAGGAAGTGAATCCTAATTTTTGTTCGGTTTGTTACAAGGCTCTACTTTGCAATACTGTTATTTTCATTGTGCTTGTATTTCCCTATTTTCGAGTTTATTAATGAGGAGGTCAGGACTAGAAATAATCAAAACAGCATCAGATCACATCATTGCATCATTCCCTTAAAATATGTGTGTGGCTGAAGAAGATTTACTTCCTGTGGTGACAATTTGTCAGTGACAGAATGTGGTGAGTGATTGAAGAACATTAAGCAGTCTGGAAAACAATTTGTTGCTGTTGCAGGTTTTGCTCATTCTCTGCTTTATTCTGGGACCTAGGAAAACTCATCGAGGATGTAAGTATTTGGGAGGCCTGTGAAACAAAAAGGGGATGGCTTTCAGGAGCTGCGCAGCTGGTGTACAGCAAAGTGAAAGAAAAGAACTGTGGGTGTAGATTTGTCTAATTTAACCAACTCTAAGAATTTCTGCCATTGGATAATATTTGTAGTTGCTGTTATAGAAACAAGAAAGAAGGATGAACAAAACATTCAAAACTTGATTAAAAAGCCACTATCTGACCAGGAAACCTGTACCAGTGTTGGAATTTCCCTGCACTTCCTTTCTGGTGGACATTTCAGGGGACCTGAGGTATTAGGGCACCCTATGGCTAAGAAATGAAATTGCTGTGGGTTCAGGGTGCAAGGTGTTATAGAGATTCTGCCTGAAACTGCAAAGAGCTCAGTCTCTGACAGCCCACAACCCCCCTTTGCATCATCCTCTCTGGCCATCTTAACACAACCTCCTCAGCTTTTATATCCTGATTTCCCTTTCCACGGCATCATTTCATGCCGCTCTTCCCTCTTGCTGTAGAGCAAGGAGGAAGGAACTATTTTTCCTGCAACCCCATCATTCTCTGACTTTATTTACAGAGGCTGAAATGAAGAAAACTCCCCCCTGCACTAAATTTGTTCGGCGTGGTGAAGGCAAGGAAGTGGAATTATATTGCAAATGTCAAGGGCTATGAAAAATGTAACAGACTTTAATATTCTTCTGCTGTTATTGCTGAGAGCGTCTCTCACCTGCATTCACAGGAAGTGAAGTGCCTTTTACCACCGAGCAGAAATGATTGCCTATTTTTATTTTAAAGCTACACTGTGGCGTGCATCCTAATAATAAATGCGTTTTCCCTCCAAACTCTCTCTTTAGCAATTAACCTTCAGCTTCAAGACTTAATCTTAGCCTTGAGCCTTTAGGGTTAACCCCTACCTCAGGCTCCAATAAACTCCAGCCTCAAATATCCTGTTACCTACATCTTAAAAGTGGTTTGTGCATTTCTAATTATAATCGCAGCCCCTACCTTCCATGATACCTGATGGTAGCTGGTGCTGAGCCGGGCACTTGGATGCTGCTTTGAAGATGTAAAACATTAACTATGCCTCTCTCCATAGCTCACTTTCCCGTGGGGTTGTGTTTCAAGGTAAGTGGTTTGCATAAGATCCCTCAGAGACCTGCATTTAGTTTATTCAGTAGGATAAACAACCTGCTGCTTTTGTGCTTCTCCCTACAGAGCAAAGAAAAGCCCATTTTATACATTAAAATTGAACATAGCATTGCTGAAAGGTCTGTGATGGCTTTTTCTGGAGCTCAGAGCATTTTATCTTGTTCCGGGAGGGGGTCTCACAGGGCATAAGCCCTGTACATCTCCTCGTACATCCCCCTCCTTAAAACACAAATACTCCTCTCTTAAGACCCTGTGTTCGTGAGGGAGAAGAGGTCACCGGCCCTCAACTCTGCCTGTCTCGCTGACCGAACCGCCCAAGGCTGGGGGAGTTGGCGTCGAGGGCTTTTTCCATGATGTTGTTTTAATTTCACCTGCATACAGCAATCCCCGCAGCTCCGGGAGGGGAAACCTGGCTCTTCGCGGCCCAATTAGCACAACCCTTGGAAGGAAAGGGCGTAAGACCCCGATGTTTTACTGGGAATCACGACTCGTCTCTCCCCGCTGCTGACGGGAGCCTCTGCAGCAGCACCGGAGGGCTGTGTCCGTGCAGTGCCGGGGGGAGCGGGGCGGCCCCGGCAGCACAGAGCGGCCGTTCTGCCGGGCACGGGGCTGGGAGGGCCGGACCAAGGCTGGCATCAGCCCACATTTAGTTATCAGACACTTACACGCTGAATTAGGACGGGGGAACACACGCAAGGGCCTCACTCTTTCCATCCTTGTCGGGTCGGTGCTGGTGAGGCACAAAGAGAAACGGTGGAAGATAAATGAACAGCTCCCCCCCGCCGGGATTTGAGCAATCAGGAAATATAATCTGAGCTGGAAAGTGCCCGAGCATCTGTTGGGTTATTAATAAATTGTATGCAATCTGTCCGGGATGAAGCTCGGGACGGAGGGGAACCATCTGCTCCCGAGCGGCGGCTCGAATGGTGTCTGGGGAATGAATTTAGCAAATGAAAAGCCGTGGGATCGGCAGCCGGGCTCCCGCAGTGCCCGGGGTCCCCACGGCTTTTCCAGGATGGGAGAACACGGAGGTTCCCCCACCCCCGGGACAGGACCCGCATGGATCCGCAGAGAACGGGGATCCAGGCCCAGCGTGGGCAGCATCTCTCCAAGCCTCGTAGGCTCGGCCAGCTCCCCGGGAACTCTTTTTCGAGATCCTTTCCAAAGAGTCCTGCTCCAGAGAGACCCCGCTCCCAGGGGCTGCGCTGTGTCCCCAATCCTGGGCGGGGACCCCGATCTCGCCCGCCTTTCCTCCGGGTCAGTGCTGATTGCTGCCCATAAATATTGTTCTCCACGTTTTATCCTCCACCTGTAAGGGTGCCTCATGTGTTTTCTCGGAGGATTTTCAGCTCAGCTCCTCCCCGCGCTGAGCAGAGAAGGAGCGGGCGGAGCAGATCACCTTCAGCCCACGGCCGGGGCTCGGTGCCGGCTGTCCCCCGGGAAAACAGGGATTCCCTGGATGTCTGGATGTCACTTATGTTAACTGAGCAAGGCTGGGAGCGTGGAGTGGTTATCGCACGAGCTCTCATCGCGGAATAAGCAGCCAAAATGTTTCTTGGTGAGGGACATCTCCGCCTGCCCGCAGCCTGTGTGGGCAGACGAGCCTTCCCTCAGAGGGAGAATCCCATCACATCCCTAAAGCTCTTAACACGTGAGAGAACCCTGGCTGCCATAAACCCCACTCGGAGACATTGCAGCCGAAATAAGGGGCGCTTGAGGACGACACCTCGAGCGACAGAAAAGAGAGAGAGAATGAGACAGGGAGGGAAGAGCCGCTGTCAGCGCGGTCAGCCCGCGGGGGATGAGCGAGAGCCCGGACCGGCTCGGGGGACGGCTCCATCTCCCGCCGGTGATGCCGGTCCCGGTGATGCCGGTGCCGGTGATGCCGCCGCCGCCGCCGTTGGAACGAAGGCTGCCGGGAGCTTCCGGCGGGGCGGGGCGGAGGAGGGAGGCGGAGGAAAACGGAGGGAAGCGGAGGGAAGCGGGCTCCGCCCTCGCCTCGGAGCGCCCCGGTACCGAGAGGCTCCGTGCGCGCCCGGGAGGGACGCACTGCCTGGGGAGCTGCGTGGCGGTGGCTGTTATCACTATTAAATTTGATTTTCTTTTGTTTTATCTATTTTATTGTCGCGCTTTCCGGCTGGTGCCGCTCTTCTCGTCCGGGAGCCGGGCCGCTGCGGCGAGAACGAAGGAGCTGACAGGGCGCTGGGTCCCCCGGCAGAGCGGGACAGCTCGGGGCCGACCGCGGCTCCGGTCACCGGCATCGCCGGCAGCTTCCCGGAGAAGGTCGGGATTTCAGCTGTGCCAGCGTCCCGAAGACAGAGCTGGGAGGGGATGGGTTTGTTGTCCGTTCCCCGCTCTCTGAGCCTGCCCTCTTCTATCCGGCGGTTGCTGGAGGCGATGTGCAGAAGACTGAACGCCGCGGCGCTGCCTGCTCCTGCCGCTGAGCCACCGCGGCGTCTCCTTCCTCGTCCCCCTCTCGCATTGTCCGGGGAGGAATGCCTCGCTGAAAGACCGATGGGACCCTGTGAGCAGTCCTTCTCTCGCTGCTTAGGGTGCTCTCGAATGGTAGAAGAGGCTGATTTTAAAGCTGTCGGCCTCAGGAGGCTTTGAAACCAGACCCGGCTTTTCTGTGCCGTGCTCTAACCGCTAAACTGCGCTAAAGAGATGAGAAGGACACGAAGACAATCCGACGATGCGAGTTCGGGACTCCTCTGCCCCTCTGGAAGGGACGGGCTTTTCTTTCCGGATCCTCGTCGACGGAGACCGTCGCCCTGAGCCGGCTGATGTGGAGCTGCTGTGCGGTAATTTCCATCCTGGGACGGTAGAGCTGGAAGTGTCCTGTGTGAAGGGAGCGATTCTGTCGGAGCTGCTGGTTTTCCTTCTCTTGCCAATTCTCCATTTCTTGTCTCCAAGTGTAACTGGTGTCGTGATCTAATTTCAGCGGGGGTCTAAACAGAGCGTTCCAAACACCCCTCGAAAAGTCTGTGTGTCTTTCCGCTCTCTAAAGAGCAACAGAAGACGAATCTTTTGACTTGTGTTTGCCGCTGGGCTGTACTTGCTTTTCCAAGAGTCCAGCGATCAGTCCGTGAGCTCTGATGGATGAACTGAATTTGGGATGTCGAAACGCGTGGTTATTATTTTTCAGGACTTTAACCAGGCTTTCATCCATTCCTGCCTGATGAAGGAGGCTCAAAGTAACGCTCAGGCACTTGATGGGCTTTCAGAATGAGTAATTTATACTGAGATTTAAGATGAGCAGTTTAAACTGATTTTTTTCTACAGATCCTCGCTGTGACTCACCACTCGTCACGTCTCCCTACTTAGTCAGGAATACTGGGAATGCTCTGAGAATGAACAAAGTTGAAATAGCTAAACCAAGCCTTCCACCAACTCGTGTGCTTTTTGCACGATCATTTCAGCTTTTTCTTACGACCTTTGTGGGTTCTCCTTGTAGGTGCAGGTGGTATAAAAGGGCACTTAGTTGTGCATCTGTGGTAGTAACGCAACGCTACAATGCCCAAGGATTTGCCAGTGTCACACACTACCCCACTGCTACTCAGGTAGTAGCTGGATTTCATCAGTGTGAGAATCTCGCATGGACTGGATTCCAGTAAGCAAGAAACAACTCTTCCTGTAGGTGATCTTGGAGTCTTTGACTCTGTCTTCGCATATAGAAACATTTTTGTTTCCAGCTAAGCTCAGATGTCCGGTATTGTGGGGCCATTTACTGAAGCTGCTGCTTGGTGGATAGGAAAACGATACAGACAGGTGTTCAGACCACAAGAAGAAGGACTCCGTGTCCTATGTCCTTGACGCCAGTGCTTCTCATCTCATTAACACTGCTTTACTGATTTAAAACATCCTATTACGTTTTACAGCAATCTTAATTTAGTACGGCTCTTAAGATAATTGTAGATCGAATTTGCTGACATCGGCATTACGTTTTCACCTCCATGAATACGGCATGAAATATTTCTCCAGAGAAGATCTACTTATTCCAGGTAAGTGAATTAATTTAGCAAGCAGGTAAGTAGGGGAAAAAAGCCCCCCAATCAACCGAAACAAACTCACCACAAAACAAAAACACAAACCAACCAAACAAACAAAAAAACCCAAATCAACCCAAAACATAACCAAACTAAAAACCCGAACAAACCAAAGAAACCCAAGCCAAAAGCCAAAATCTGTCCTGCTTAAACACCTCTCGTCCTGGACTCACATTGAGTAAACATGTTTGATTTGTTGAGAGAAGATCATCCCCAGCATCTCTTCCTATCCAAGAGTCAAGACAGTGATCTGTACATAAATCTTTATTTCCTTTTGCTACAAAAAATAAAATGCCAGAAAAACTCTGGGAAACTCAAGAGTTCGTGAACATGTCTCCAGATCAACCTGGCAAAAATCGTGCTGTGTAGGATTTTCTCGCCAGTCTTCTGTTACCAAAAAGATCCATCCTGTTGCCTGCATCTGGAAAAGGTTAACCAATGTCGTTCTGCTTGGTAGGATGGATTTGCCTGTGTCTGTTTACCCGTGGTCTGTGGTAAGGAGAGCGTGAATCTGCAAACCTAATCCGCGGAAGAGAAGGACAGCCCCCGTGCAGGTGTTAGGAATGAGGAAATCATGTGCTAATGGGTTTAATAAGCCCGAGTCCTCGGCAGCAGTGGTGCCTGCCAGAGGCTCATTTTGCTGTTAACTGTAGGCTGCTCCGCTCGAGAGAAGCGCTGGAGGGGAAGACCATTCTTTATCTTCAAAGCCGAGTTCCACCAGAATTTGGGATATGAAACATAAACTGTCTGAATGTTTTCCTCCGGGGAGAAAACCCTGTCGCTGGTTGTGATACAGAAGTGCAGGTAAGTTACAGAGACGCAATAGGAAGAGTTCACCTTGGCACTGATGGCATAGGTCAGACAAAAAAGGCATCAGGGATGGATCTGGAATCAAGACATCATTAATGTCCACAGAAAGCCTGACTGCCTCCAGCAGCAGGTTTCCATATGGACCGGCGGCACCGCGGAGATCAATAAAGCAGGAACACAAACAGGTCAGTAGCACAATCGTATTTAATAATGTTTTGAGCCGTGGTTCGTGTACAGAAGCTACAGATGTAACGGCAGGAGTTATTCCTACCCTTAGTTCTCCTGAGGGAGGTGCTGTGGCCGCGGGGCCGCTGCCACAGGTGGTGAATGTGAACGAGAGCAGGTGAGAGCTGTGTGGGCATGTGGAGGATTTTGCCCTGAAGCTTCAAATAGTGGTAGAAAATCCTCCCAGAGCCACGCAACCGGCTTTGCCGGGGTGGAGAAGGGGAGACTGTAACACTTTTTTTTTTTTTTTTTCCCTAATTAATGAGGAATGTTGTTGTGGTGGGACAGCGTCTGCGTACTGTGGCGGTGATCCTTCCCTCTGAGTGGCAGGGAGTAGGGATTGGGGATTTGGGACAGGGAGGCTGAATTTGAGCGGGGAAGAGTCTTCCCTGAGGAAAGGAGATGCTGTGTCACTGGTGACGAACTGGAGAATGTCTGCCTAGCTGGAGATCTCTGCCCCTGCACACAGAGGTTCTTGCTGTATCCTGGCAGTGCTTATCTGCCGAAAAAGAGATATGAAGTTGCCGTTCATCATGCAGGTGGAAAAGGAGGCTGCGAGAACAGCTCTTCAGTAGAGCTGTAAAAATAGAGTATAGGAGCTGTGATGGTCCCGTGCTTTTTCACCGTTCTTAGAGGATTGGTGTGCGGGGCTGCAATGGGTTTGAATCTCCGAAGGAAAGATTGAAACAATCGCCTGGGTTGTTTGGTATAATCGGAGCCTATTCCGCAGGTGTTGCAGTATCCGGGGCTTGGGCTAGCTTATCAGAGTGAGGTGGATTCTCTTCATTGAGATAACGGGTTCAAGAGTGCGTCATTCTTCCAAAAGGGGAGGGAAGCGATGGAGAAGGGACAGTCTGTCTGTCTTGCATAAATTGCAGAAAAGCAGGATGTTTGTTCCTCATCTGGAGACATGGAAGTCGGCAGGAAAGAGGAACGGGAGCTCTTGCCAAAAGGCATGTCCGCACTCCGTGTCGAGAGTGATGTAATCACGTGAAAAATCAGCTGGCTAAAGAGACAAAGGAGGGGCAAAAAGAGAAGAAGGAATCGGGGGAACAGAAGACTATGAGAAAGAAGGAAGAAACAATGTAGAAAAAAAAGTGAAGAAGAATTAAGCAATAAATGGAAAGAAAGAGAAAGGAAAAAACTGTTTTACTGACGTCATTGATGGTATCGCTGTACACAAGAAAGAAAGGAAGAAAGAAAGGAGGCAAAAAAGATTACAAAGAAAAGAAAGTGCGACGAAACCGTAAATTACATGACAAGAGTGCACCAAATATACAGCAGAAGAATACAGGAATAAAGGAGAAAGCCAAGAAGGAATATATATCCGTAAATTAGCAAAGAAAAAAGGATGGAGAGAGGCAGACGAGATGACCAACACCCACCGACATTACCTCTAGATGCAAAACTGAGTTGGTCCCTAAAAGCGTCCGCCTTGCTGAGAGCACCGCATCTGGCGCTGATGTCCCGTAATTAGCGCTGATCGCTCCCGTTTGATGATCTCCACCGTGGTGCCGGAGGCAACGAACGATCTATCAGCGAGGGTAAGGAAGAGAGAGGGATCGGGAGAGAAGGGAAAGGGCAGTAAACGATAGGGCATGACACGGCAAGGACGAAAACGAGAACAAAAAGAATAAAGAAGAAAGGGAAGAAAAACAGAAAGAAAAAAACTAGAAGAGATAACTGAGAAAATAGAGAACGTTTAAGAAGGAAGAGAAAGGAAGAAAGAAAGAAGGAAACACAAAAAAGACGAAGAAAGAGAGAAAGAAATTTGACTATGGGTTGGAAAAACGACAGAGATGGCCGTGATGGAGCGGAG
>VZTG01005239.1:192440-205219 GCA_013397845.1 Melanocharis versteri | reverse complement strand
GAGAGTCAGCTGAGGACACCCCAAAACTGGAGCTGGGGATGAGGAGAACCAGGAGACACCCCAAAACTGGAGCTGGGGATGAGGAGAACCAGGAGACACCCCAAACTGGAGCTGGGGCTGAGGAGAACCGGGAGCAGCGGTCACTCCGAGGTGACCATCTCAGGTCACTCTGAGGTGACCACCTCAGGTCACTTTGAGGTGACCATCTCAGGTCACTCGGACCCGGCCAGAGGCAGCTCCAGCCTCCCCCACCCTGGGCGCAGCTGTGGGACACGGGGGGAAGGGGAAGGCACCCCTGGGTGCCCCTCCTGGGGGGCTGCAGCCCCCAAACCCCTCCTGGCCCCACCCCAGCGCGCCGTGGTCGCCCCCGGGGCAGGAGCCACAGTGACCACGGCAGAGCCAAGGGTGAGTCCAACCCCCAGGAGCGCCGTGAGCTCCCCAAATTCCTACCAGCAGAGGGAACGGGCTGCTCCTTCTCCTTGTTTTTAACATTTATCTCTGCCAAAAGAAGCGTCTGGATGGAGGCTGAAGGAAAATTCCTGTTAACGCTAAATATTGCAGGATACAACTGACCTTGCTGGCTGGTGGGAGCCCTAGGCTTTGGATTCACACGGGTAACAAGCCATTCCCAGATTTATCCTCTCCCCTTTGGTGAGGTCCAGAGCAGCATTTGGAATTTTGTTCTATCCCAGTGTGCAAAAAAAAACCAAAACCATGGCTGTACGGGAAAGAAAGTCGAAGCTGTTCAACAGACACACACAATTCATTCGCCTGCTTGCTGGGTTCTGTCGGGGGCTTTTCGTGGTTTTAAGAGTTACGCTGGGCTTTTGTTTGGGGGTTTTTTGGTTTTTTTGGTTTTTTTTTCTCTTCTACTGGCAGGTTTAGGGAAGATTCTCTACGAACTGGTGCCGGGCAGGAGCATCACTAAGGTTTCTCTCCAAATACAGTGTGCGGGAGATACTCAGTGGAGTGCCTCGAATTTATGGCTTCACACACCTCTGTGGACAGGTGACTGCGTGGCCCCGGGCTGTGGTTCCTCATGCATGGTCCCTGGTCATGCCGTCATGCAAAAATCGCTTCCAGGCGTTAACGAGCACTTTGTTTTTTATTTTTTTTTTTGGGGGGGGGAGATCAGCCCGAGCTGGCTCCAGGCTGAAGGTACCCGCTTACCCCGTCTCCCAAACCAAGTAAAAGCCCATGGAGAAAGGAGAATGCAAATCATAAATCTCAAATAAACTATGGTAACTCAGTGGGCTTAATGGACGCTTTGTTTCGTTTTTCCTCTTTTTTTTTTGGTTCTACTTGTTTTAACTCTTTTTCAATTTTTTTCTCCTTTTTTTTTTTTTTCTTTCGCTGCTTAACTAAATGCAAATCTAGTTTTGCATGAACAAACCCACTGACGCTGTGACTTCAGGGTTTTCTTCCGAGAATAATCAACAAAATGGGAAAATAAAATCCATTTGGGGCTGCTTTGGAAAATACATGAATCCCAGCAGCGGGTTTTGTTTCTCTGTGTCTGTGTGTGTGTGTGTGTGTGGTTTATTTTGCTTGTTTGTCCTAAGTTGCATTGACTGATGTGGAACATGCAGTATCCACCTGCCCAAACAATAGAAAATCCTTTTTTTTTCCTTTTTTTTTGTTTTTTTTGTGTTTAAATGTTTGTTTACAGGGTCCTTTAAACAGGTGGTAGGTCACTGCTTTAGATGCAACGCTGTCACACAGTAAGCAGACTATGTTTGGTATAAGATCTTCAGGTAAGTGTCTCCACAGCTGTTCTGTATTGATATATTTCAGGAAGTTTGTAAACAATCTTTTTGTTGTTGCTGTTCGTTTTTTTCACTCGCAAATATTTTAATTCATACAATTCTACTATATTTTTTTTTTAAATTTTTTTCTGGGTTTTTTTTGTGTTTGTGTGTGTGTGTGTGTGTGTGTCTCAACACTTGGACCCCCGGGCGTCTTTTTGCCTCTTTGCCTTTTCTCGCCTGCCCTCCTCCGCCCGCTGCTGCTTCTCCTTCTCGGGTTTGGTGACGCTGTCGTAGGACGGCAGCGAGGCCGTGGACGGCGTGCCCTCCTTTTTCTCCCGGTTTGCTCCCCCGTTCTCCAGTTTGCTGGCGGCCGGCCGGCGGCTGACGAAGCCGCGTCGCGCCAAACGAGCCCGGTACGCCCTCTGGATCACCACCGCCGACACCTCCTCCTGCTTGCGCCGCAGCGTGGTGGTGATGGGCTCGTAAGACACTTTGGAAGGGTTGGAAGCCACGAACCTCTCCTCCATCTGCTGCCTCAGGATATCCAGCTCCCCGCTGTCCCCCAGCACGCGCTTGGTGAAGGCGAACAGGATGTCCAAGCAGTGGATCCTGTCCCCACTTACCATCGGCAGGTCCATGGCGATGAGCTCGATGGTGTTGGGTTTCGGCACGCGCAGCGGGTGCTCCAAGGCGTCGGCGAAGTCGGCCAGCTTGCTGTACTCGATGAACTGCGTGGCGTCGGGGTCGAACTTCTCCCAGATCTCGTAGAACGTCTCGAAGTCGTCCTCGCTGAGCGGGTCGGCGCTCTCCTCCGTGGCCACGCTGAAGTTCTCCAGGATGATGGCGATGTACATGTTCACCACAATGAGGAAGGAGATGATGATGTAGCTGACGAAGAAGAATATCCCCACCGAAGGGTTGCCGCAGTCGCCCTTGAAGCCGCTGCCCGGGTGCTCCTTGTCCAGGTCGCAGTCCGGCGGCCGGTTCAGGATGGGCAGCAGCAGCCCGTCCCAGCCGGCCGACGTGGTGATCTGGAACAAGCAGATCATGCTGTTGCCAAAGGTCTCGAAGTTGAACATGTCGTCTATGCCGGCCTCGTGCTTGACGTAGGCGAAGTTCGACATGCCGAAGATGGAGAAGATGAACATGACCAGGAAGAGCAGGAGGCCGATGTTGAACAAGGCAGGCAGGGACATCATTAAGGCAAAAAGCAGCGTGCGGATGCCTTTGGCTCCTTTGATCAGCCGCAGGATGCGGCCGATGCGAGCCAGGCGGATCACTCGGAACAGGGTGGGCGACACGAAGTACTTCTCGATGATCTCGGCCAGGAACATTCCTAAAGGAGAGAGGCAACAAGTGTGTGACAGTGGAGAGGCACGGGCTGCTGCCTCCTCCGAGCCTGGTGACGGACGGGGCACCTGGAACACCCCGGCTGAATTTTCAGAGGGTGTCTGAGAGGTCTCACGTTCACGCAGGTAAATCCTCCCGAGGGGCAGCTCCCATCTCTGCTCCCTGGGACAGTGACAGGACATGAGGGAACGGCTGGAGCTGTGGCAGGGGAGGGATCTCAGGGCAAGGTTCTTCCCCCAGAGGGTGCTGGGCACTGCCCAGGCTCCCCAGGGAATGGGCACGGCCCCGAGGCTGCCGGAGCTCCAGGAATGTTTGGACAACACTCCCAGAGATGCACGGGGTGGGATTGTTGGGGTGTCTGTGCAGGGCCAGGAGTTGGACTGGATGATCCCTGTGGGTCCCTTCCAGCTCAGAATATTCCATGATTCTGTGGTTCTAGGTCTTAACAAAATGCTCTGGCTCCCTGAATAATTCTCCTGCGTGGAGAGGGGAAGAGGTTTGGCCACAGAAGGATTCACCCCTCCTGGGTAAGGATGGCTGAGTTGCTTCCTGGGGATGTCTGCTCTCAGTGCCTGGCCCTGCCATGGGAGCCAGGCTACGGACTCTGCTCTGGAGGTGCTAAAAGTGGGCAAGATAAACCTGATTTGGAGCAGCAGAAAAAACTGGGGCTGAGTTTTAGGCTGCGGGACGGTCTGAAGGCTGGTGGTCTGTCAGTGTGCCTTGCACCCTGCCAAGCTTTACTCTGATTCCTTTGTGCAGTCGTGCATATTTTGCAGATTAGAAGCTAAAAAAACTCAGAACCTGTTGGAGGAAACGGATTCAACATTCAAACCAACTGCAAACAAGATGGCAAGTCCTGTGCTGTGGCAGGAAGCCCTGCAGGGCTTTTTTCAGGGGTTACTGAGCATTAAAATATTCTGATGGGGGGAGCGAAACTTCAGCTTTTAAAGACAGAGAGAGCAATTGTCAGGAGGTTCACTCCACACAGCTGGAAAGGAACGCCAGAACAGAGGGAAGAGGCATCAGTCAGGACTGAAATAAATAAATAAATTCTGCCACGGTCTCCTCCCAAGGCTTCAAGAGAACCTGGAAGTCCTGGTACCCACACATCCCTCTCCAAGACATGAACACGTTCCACCCTGCCTGTTGGGGAAGATGAAACAGGAAAGCTTTATTGCCTGCCAAAAGATGCTGAGAATATGGAAACTGTAAGCGAGATTGAAATGAAAGCAAGCTTTGAGATACCAAAGCTTAGCTACTGAACAACTGGAAAACAACAGTGTGGCTGACTCAAGATAATCCCCTCTGATTGAACAATACCTTCTGCTAGCAAACAGGTCCAAGGGTTAGAGAAGACCCTGCTAGCTTGGCAGAAAAGGTCCAAAGAGTGGTTTTTAGGGTTTAAAATGTAGCACAGTATGGTAATGCAATGATTCTTATAGGCTGTATGTAAATGCTATAGGATTTGTATCTTGTACTAGATTGGTTGATGAAAATCAGAATATTCAACACAGAAGATTTATTGTGTTGTACACGAGAATCTCACACTCTTTCTTTTTGCTCTCTCTTGCTTCTCTCTCTCTTGGCTTTCTGGCCTGCTTCAAGCTGGGCTGGCAGCTCCAAGCAAGGCCCCTACATCCACACCCTTAATAAACCTCATGCTCTAAAACCAAACTACAGAGATCTCTCATCACCATCCATCCCAACCGCCCACCGAGACAACATCAACCTTACACCTGCCAGTGCTGAAAACAGCACTCAAAGACCTCTGAGCGGTGCCACACTTACCCACGATGGACAGAATCACCACCACGAAGTCGAAAATGTTCCAGCCGATGGTGAAATAGTAGTGCCGCAAGGCGAACATCTTCAGCACGCACTCGCAGGTGAAAAAGATGACAAACACGAAGTTGATCCAGTAGAGGATGTCCTCCATCTGCTTGCTCTGCGTATCTGTCTCCACCATCATGGTCACCATGTTGAGGCAGATGAGCATCATGATGACGATGTCGAAGGCTTGCTGAGTGACGAAGTCGAAGACGGCTCCTTGGATGCGGTTCTGCGCGACGGGAGAGACGAGGAGCCAGGTGTGAACGAGAACCGTGGCAGGGCGGGGTGGTTCAGACTGGAAATGTCCTTAAAACGACCCCATTCCACCCCCTGCCCTGTCCAACCTGGCCTTGGACACTTCCAAGCAGCCCCAGTGTAAGAGACAATCCGAAAATCCCTCATCTGTCTCATGATCATCGACGAGGACAGAGACTGAAAGACCCTAAAAACTGCTAAGGGGACAAGGGCACAGGAGTCCTGGCCAGAGGTGGGATGTCTGCCAAGTGTCTGCAGGTGTGCAAGCTGAACAGGTTGTTCTGGTGCTGTTCCTTGCTGCCCAGGCGGGAAGGGCTGCACTGGAGCGAGAAGGAATGTCCCGTGCCCAAACCCTGCAGTGTTACCCCAAAATAATGGGTATTGTTCCCTTACCTCTTTGGCTAGTCGCCCCCTGTTTTTGGAAGTTACCCCAAAACAATGGGTCCTGTTCCCCTATCTTTTGGCTGNTGTTTCCTTGCCTGTTGGCTGGTTGCCCTCCGCCTTTGAAGGACTATAAAGGGACTTTCTGAAGAGACCCCCTTCGAGATCTCCCCACAGAAGAATACAGACCACGAGGATCCTGACTCGCCGTTGGTAGCTATTAACCCCTTTCCCCCCTCTTTTTCTCTCTATCCTTTGTTTCCTTATCTCTCTCCCCCTCTTCTATCGCATAATCGTGCTGTTGGCACTCAATAAAAGTGCATTGTTTTGATTAAGCATAAAAAACTTTCCCCGTTTGTGTTTCTTTTGCACTCTGAGATCAGGATAACGAATCATCCTGTGCCAGGGCCGTGCCAGCCTCACGGGGAGGAGATTCTCCCTGATTTATCTTTAGTCAAACAAATTAATTCAAACAAATTATTTCACCACTGCTGGAAAGAGCGATGAGGACGTCGTTTTGTCAGTATTTAATAAAGCTTTCAAGGCAAACCCTGTCCTCGAGCCACCCTGGTTATGGCAAAGGCAGGAAAATGCCATTATTTATGCCCCAACATGCTACTACAGCCTTACTAGCAGCACACCTTGCTCTTTGTTGAGCCTTTCCAGTCACAGGTGGGGAAAGCAGCCAGATCCTTGCACCTGGGTGAGAATCCAGCCTCTTTCGTGTCCTGGCAGCATCACAATCCCAGAAGCAGCATGCTTTGTCCATACAGCACCCAAGGGACTCGACCCCAACCCCTTTTTGGCTTTCTGAGGGATTCAAAGCCTTCCAGGAACCAGGGAAATGAGCTCAGTTCTCCAGCAGCGCAGCCCCCAGGGCTGGGCAATTGCCAGAGGTCCTCCTGCTGCTGCCAGCAGGCTCCCACTCCACATCTGTGGCCTCTCACCCAGAAATTTTGGGATTATTTTGTCGATTCAAGTGAAGAACCGATTAACACCAACCCCAGCACCAATGTTTAAACCTCTGCAGGTGACACCTGAGTTACAACGACAAGAACAGGGTGCTGTGGAGTCCAGCACGAGTCTGCACAAGGGATGCTTTCGGAGCCAAAGCTCCTTTGAAAAATACTCCACAGGTTTTCCCTGAGTTCCCTCTGATGTACTCACCAGAGGTCGGGGAATGGGTTTTTGAGGCTTCTTTGAGCCCAGTTTCTTCATGGCGTTATAATACTTCTTCTGTTCTTCTGTCATGAAAATATCTTGACCTCCAAAGTAAAGGGGCAAAAGGAAAACTGGTTACAATCAGCTCATAAACCAGAAGGGCAAGGAGCAAAGCCCAGCTCAGGCAGGAGGAGATCTGCCAGCTGAGAGGTTGGCTGGCAGCTCTTTCAGACAGAAATAACTCGCAGGTTGTGCTGATCTTCCTTTAAAAAATTATTTTTTTCCCTATAAATGACCTGTTTCGTTGCACTGCCCCCCTTCCTCACCCCTCTCTCCCCTCTGTGCTGCACAGCTCTGAGGTGTGAGGGCGTTTTCAGGAGCTGCACGGTGCAAATCCTCAGCTTGACTGAGAGGAAAAGCAGGATACGAGACAGAGAGGCAAGGGAGGCGTCTTGCTTCCAGTCTGTATCTTAGTCAAGGCATAAAAAAACCCCAAAGTGCATGAAAACGTAGGGAAAACGTTTAATCTGGCTGTGGTTTAAATCCAGGCTGCGTGTTGTGCTCCCTGAGTCTGCTCAGCCGTTCCCGCGAGGCACCAAGAGGTGCACAGCTCTAAAAAAGGAGGTTTGTGCCCCAAAATGATTTTATTTGGCAGAGAAACCCAGCAGCCCGAAGACCCAGCGCTCCTGGAACAGCTCGAATCAGCAAACACAGATCACTTATCTTTTTCTTTTGTTGATTGAAGTTGTCGATGATGACACCAATGAACAGGTTCAGGGTGAAAAAGGAACCGAAGATGATGAAGATAACAAAATAGATGTACATGTAAATGTTGTCCTCATACTTGGGTTGCTCTTCTTGCTGAAGGGGAGATAAAAAGAGGAAAAAATGACATTTCAGAGATGTCATACGAATAGAGGCAAAATAAGTTTGGTCATTTTTCCAAACTATTTCTTTTGAGGATGTAGGACCGAAAAGATAAAAAAAAAAACAGGAATGTTTTTACACTTCCCTGGCACTTGCTTCAAACCTGAATTCAGTGCAGGACAAGAAAATCCATTTAAAAATATTTTCATACAAAACCGAGAGAACAGAAGGGGGAAAAAAAATTGAAACCAAAAAGGAAGTCATGGCATTTGCATGATTGCAGCATGCAAGAACCAGGAAAGTGCCCGAGGAACGAACTCCAACCCAGACATAATTCCACAACTGAATTCACACAGATGCTCAGACTTCCACACAGACAGAACATTGATGGGGGACCTCCTGGCTAATTCCTCCCCATAATTTATTCTAATGATTAAATCTACTGTAGTCTTTGCTGTATTTCTACTCCAGTTGGAGCAGAACAAAAAAAAGCAACCAGAAGAACCTGCCCTTTTTGGGATTTTCTTGAGCATCTTTTAACTCATCAGACCAGCAGAGCAAACAAAACAATCACAGCACAAAACACCTGCCAGGAGCACAGTTCTGCAGCTTTTACCCTCGATTTTACCAAAGCAAAAGAGCAGATATAGGGGAAATAAGGGGAGGGGAGTTTGGGGCGTTGCACGTTACCTTTCTGGAATCCACAGCTGCGTACATGATGTCCATCCAGCCCTTGAACGTGGCCTGGCAGAGAAAACACAGAGACAGAATTCACCCAAAATACCAGAAGGAGCCTGAATTGTGCCAGCTCTGTCAAGGACTCCCTGGCACCCTTGATGGCCCTGTATAACGAACTTTAATATTACTTAAATATTTCTCTTTTCATTTAATCTTAAATGACATAAATCAAGCTCAAGTCCATGGGAACCTCACGAGGTTCAACCAGGCCGAGGGTAAGTGGACAGACTTGGGGCCCCTCATTGTGCTGGGAGACCCAAAGATGAGCAAAGAGCAGAAATATTAAATGGCCAATTCACTCCAGCCCCAACCCCAGTGGGCTTCATGGGATTCATTTCACAGAGAGGGAAGCACATAAAATGCACCAGGAGCGTTTTGTATTTCCCACTACCGGGGCGACGGCAGAAAAGCCAAACTCACAACTTGCAGAAGAGCCAGGTATCCTGCCCCAACGTTGTCAAAGTTAATTTTCACATTCTTCCATCGGATCTCCGTGGAGTTGGGTGGCATCAGAGCTTCGCAATCTGTCTTGTTGTTAACAACCTCTATCTCAAAGCGATGCTCAGCTGTTTCATTAAAGCAGTAATGATATTTCCCGGCAAACAGGTTAACCCCCATAATGCTGAAAATCAGCCAGAAGATAAGGCAGACCAACAAGACATTCATAATGGAAGGGATAGCGCCAACCAAGGCATTGACAACCACCTGTGTTGGAAGGGGTGGGAAAAAGTTTCAGTATAAAACACGAGGCAGGAGACAGCAAGCATCAGTACAGCTGTTTTTGGGGGGGAATAGGGGCCCAGGCCACTGACACATCACAGGTGGAAGCTGGCAGTGAACTTTTTCCAAGCCGTCACAAATTCTGTTTAAAAGCCACCCGGGGAAGCTCTGCTTTCAGAAGAAAACAGGCCACGTCGTTGGGTTGATGGAGTTTGATTTTTGGATCGTTTGTTCTTCAATAAAACAACAATTTATTACAATTTTATCTGCCCAGAGGGAGAGCTCGGACTCTCTGTTGTAACCAACAGGCTCCTGGATGGAGTTTTCTCAGAGCCAAGTGCGAGGGCACTTTTGCTCGGGGATTTCAGGGGTTTTGGTCAGCCAGCAGCCCCTCCGGCCATTCCCCACATTCAAACAAAGCTGTTTTCACTCCAGAGCCTGGTCCTGCTCCCAGCCAGAGCCCCAGCCGTGGGCGCAGGACCAAGCCCAGCATCACTGTGGTCACACTAAAGCACTGAGTAACACCGAGATCATACTGTGGACTAAGCAAGGCCAGTCGTGTTGTCCCAGGCAGAGAGCTGAGCATGCAGCTGGGCAGGCTCAAGAGGACAGAAAAGCCATGTTCCTCCCTCCAAACGGCAGCAAATGTGTCAGGAACGAGGATGGGTTTGGGGAGAGCTCATCTCTGCCTCATTTTGTCCCTTTCACAGCTCGGGAGCGCCGCGTCCCCGAGCATCCCCGGCCAACACCCCCCCAAAATGTCAGCTTTTCATAGAGGCAGGTCAGCAGGATATTAAATCTTTCATGGTGATCTCCTAATTTAGATATTTAGATAAATTAGAGCAGAATCTAAACTGTCGTTAACCCCTCTGCCTTTTGGTTTTGAAAGGGAACTCGACCACGTGGGGAGCTGGTGGAAGGGGAGCCACAGCTCGTCCTGGTCCCTTCTCCTCCCAAATGTCCCCTCGCTGGAAGCCACACGGCCCGTGGTCACCACAGCAGCTCGGGGCCAACTGGGAGGACTGGTCAGCTGGAAGGTGTCCAGTGGGGTGGGACTGGATGGGCTTTAAGGTCCTTCCTGACCCAAACCACCCTGAGATGGAGGCACGGAGGGAAACTGAAGCCCACGGACAGTGAATCCTCCACTCAGGAATTCATCCCCACGCCCAGGAGGGCTGAAGGCACAGGTGAGAGCCCCACGAGGCTGCACGTGGCTGCCTCTGCTCCCTCCCACTCTCCCTTCATCCCTGAGGATGCTCAGCTGCTGGACACCAACCCCACAGCAGCAGGGCTTTTTGGCTCAGATCCTCCTACGAATACATTGACTTATTCCAGTTACTGCATGAAGCAAAAAAAGGGGTAATATCCTGGTATCCTCCTGAAATATCCTGATATCCTCCTGAAATATCCTGATACCTCCCTGAAATATCCTGATATCCCCCTGAAATATCCTGATATCCCCCTGAAATATCCTGAAATATCCTGATATCCTCCTGAAATATCCTGATACCCCCTGAAATATCCCGAAATATCCTGATATCCTCCTGAAATATCCTGATACCCCCCTGAAACATGGTAATTTCTGGTTCATTAAATCTACCCAGCTTTCCAAAAGGGGTGAAAGGAGGAACATGGCTTTTGTGTGCAGACTGACAAGAACACATGCACGTCTCACAGCATCGCTGTCAAACTCCCTGACCGAGCTCAGAGCAGAGCAAGCTCCTGGAAATGCAGATTGCTATGGAGGAGAGAAAAGCAAAGAACTACAGTTTCAGTCTCCTTTGCAAAGGCATTTCAGATCTCTGTTCCCTGGCTCAGAGGAATTGGTCAGTGACACTCAGCTCCAAGCCAGAACAAAGGAAAAATAATTGGGTCTGGGCAGCTGACAGGGCTGAACTCGTAACTATCAATTTTCCCGTGGTGAAAATCCCTCACTCTAACCACGAGAATTCCCTGATTGTACATCAGAAATCTTCTCCCCAGCGTGGCTTAAAAATAGCTTTAAGTTCCTCCAGGTTTAGTGCTAGGCCTGTTCTTTGTGATCAAACTTCTGGGCGGGACCTGAACCCAGCCCAGCAAAAACTCATCCTTGGTGAGAACGGAAATTTTTCCACCTTTGTGCCTCTGCTGTGGATTCAAGTCTAGAATTAAGCTAAAGACTCAAAGAAATAACGGTAGGAGAAGGTCTTAGAGAAGAAATTCTTGAGATTTGGAGCTCATGGGTTTCTGTTACTTCCCAGGGAACTGGAGGACCCCTCCTCAGCTCACTGCTCCTCCTGTTCAGGATTTGGGGCTCAGCCACGCCACAGCAAAGCCAGAGATCAGGAGGATCCAGGTGGAATTGCTCCAGGAGGATCCAGGTGGAATTGCTCCAGAAGGATCCAGGTGGAATTGCTCCACTCAGACCCTGAAGCAAAACTGCAGCTGCTATTCCCTTCCCTCATTATTTAAAATGTGTGATTTTCTCTCTTGCAGCATCTCTGGTTATGAGCTAACTGGGATTTAGCACCAAACCCCACATTCTCGTTCTAAGAGCACCTGGGAAATCCATTAATACGAAATACCCTTTATTTCATTTTTTACTACACCTTTTTTTTTTTTTTTCACGTTCTTAGGAGACTATTTCAACCCCAAACGGGGAAAAAAAAGCACCAAAATAAGAGAATATTCGTGGCAAAGCAGCGAGACACTGCAATAATTGAAACACCCAGTTGGTGCCAGTGCCAATTGAAGGAAAGCTCGTTCAGTTCAATGCTTTGCTTGTGCTTTGTTCTGGTTCCACAGTGACAGGACAGGGACCAAAAAAGCATGGAAAAAGGAAAGGGGACAGAAAGGAAAAGCTTCACTACCAGACAAGGCTGCCAGTCACCACCAGACTGGACTGAGAACAACAAGGTGCAACAAGAGGAATGAAACCAAAGTTTTCCAAGAGCTGAGCTCCCCCCAAGTCCCTTCCTGCAGTGACCCACGAGAGGCAGCAGCCTTTTCTCCCCATGGTTACGTTTTTAAAACCCCCTCAGACAGAGTCTTTCAATCCAATTCCACCAAGAGCCAACACCTGGAGGGGCCGGAGACCCTGAGGTGGTTCCAATTCTGCTTCTTTGCACCTGGTGATTCTCCCTAGATTAAAAACAAAACAAAACAGAAAAAACCAAACCAAACCAAAACAAAAAAAAAGTTCCAGCTGAAGAAGCCCCTCGGATGCTCGAGGTCAAAGCCAGGCCAAATGAGAACAGCCAAGTGTCGACATCGGCTACGAATGGCAGGTGGTTTGGGCCAGTAATTAATGTAATGAGGCAGCTTAATGCATCTCCCCTCGTTAAGAGGGGAGGGCGCAGCGGTGGGCAGGGTGAGGGGACATCCACGTAGAGGTGATCAAGTCAGCAGCTGCATCATGATTCTGTTTGGAATTTTCTTTCCACCAGTTTTGATCAGTTTCTAGCATGCTTTTAAAACAAAAAAAAATATATATATAAAATAAAAAGAATCGATGTACCGCTCCACGGGCATGCAGAAGGATCAGCTGCTAATGGCATCTTACCCTCATCCCCTCAAATCGGGACAACGCTCTTAAAGGCCTCAAGGCTCTTAGTGTCCTAAGGGACTTTATGGCACCTAGTTCCGAGTAGCCCAGGGCATTAGCTATAAGGCTGACTAAAGAGACCTACACAGAAAATAGAAAAAAAACCAGAAAAAACCAAAAACAAAAAACGAAAAACAGAAAAAAAA
>VZTG01005239.1:147779-192330 GCA_013397845.1 Melanocharis versteri | reverse complement strand
AAAAAAAAAAGGTTCCAGACTGTTAGATTGGATCCCCTAGCCCTGATTGCCCAGCCCAGGAGCCACCTGGGCCGCCCCAAATACCGAAGCCATGACACCAGCTGCCTACTTCACTTGACTGAACCGACCTGGAAGGAAATAATGCGGTTGAGAAAAGAACAGAGGGGAAGAGATCAGTGAGAAAAAGAGAGAGAGAGAGAGAGAGAGAGAGGCAGAGACACACACGGAGAGGGGGCTGTGGAAGGAAGGAAGAGCCCAAACGATGACAAAAACCTTACCCTCGCCCTTTACCGGCTGCGGGATCCCCGGCGGCGCCCATGAAATTTAAGCCAGACAAATGTTAAAGGTACCTATGAGAAAGAATACAGATAAATACACACACTGCACACCTGGGCCGAGCTCTCCGCGTCGCCCTGGGAATCCTGAGCCTGAGTCCAGCTCCTCCTGCCTGGGATCGGGGTGTTTTTCTTGCCTTTCACACCAAATAATTCTGTTTTCTGCCTGCTCCGACAGCGACGCTCGGGGTTTCTACAGCTGCTCAGGCTCGCGTGCTGAGCTCAGCTTTTAGATCCGTTCTCCAGCTTTTCCAACCACCAAGACGACCTGCTGAGCAGCCTGGAGTCCGACTTAGGCTCTGAACACGGATTATCAGCCATCCTTAAACCCAGTCCAAGTCACAGACACAACCTGGCCACGATTTAGGCTCCGAACACAGACTATCAGACATCCTTAAACCCAATCCAAGTCACAGACACGACCTGGCCACGAATGTGGATTATCAGCCATCGTTAAACCCAGTCCAAGTCACAGACACAACCTGGCCACGATTTAGGCTCTGAACACGGATTATCAGCCATCCTTAACCCCAACAAGTCACAGACACAAGCTGCCATGATTTAGGCTCTGAACATGGATTATCAGCCATCCTTAAACCCAGTCCAAGTCACAGACACGACCTGGCCACGATTTAGGCTCTGAACACGGATTATCAGCCATCCTTAAACCCAATCCTAGTGACAGACACGACCTGGCCACGATTTAGGCTCTGAACGTGGATTATCAGCCATCCTTAAACCCAGTCCAAGTCACACACACAACCTGGCCACGATTTAGGCTCTGAACGTGGATTATCAGCCATCCTTAAACCCAGTCCAAGTCACAGACACGACCTGGCCACGTGTGAACAGTTCCAGACACTCCAGCTGCCACTGTTCCCATTTTTTGCTACCCTCACACCTCAGTCAGATAAGAAAGAAGGACACGAACCCTTCTGAAGAGGGAAAAAATCAAAAAGACACCCGTACACAGCAAAGAAAAACAGAAAACCACGGGAGCTCCTCCTGGGACAGGTGGGGTTCGAGCTGGATTCTCAGAACAGGACACTTCCTACGTATCGTTCTTTTATAAAAGGGATATCAGAACAATCAGGCAGAATTAATTATAAGGATGGCTCTTACTCCACGGGTATCTCAGGGAAATATCAGATCCGGATTTCAGGTGCATAAATGTGTGGGGGGAATGGAGATTTCAGCTTATTTGGGCATGTAGCTCATGTGCTTTTTCCATCTTCATGTGGGGGACTTGGAATCAGATGATTTTAAGCTCCTTTCCGACTCAAACCATTCCATGATTCTACGGGATCTGCCCCAAAAATAAGTGGCCGCAATGCGTGGCCACGTGGCAGCTTGGTTTTCCCATCCTATTTTAAAGTTCCACTAATTTGAACCCAAAGGTTCCACCAAACATCTCTGGGCTGTCCCAAAGGTTCCAACAAACATCTCTGGGCTGTCCCAAAGGTTCCACCAAAGCCTCTGTGAGGCAAAACCAGCTCAGCCAGGCTGGGGCCGAGCCCTTGGCAACGCCAGGGTGTCAAAATCCTAAATGTCAATATAATTAAATATAAAAACCCAATGGATTTGGAGATGTTGTCGATTCACCCTGTGAATGCAGCACTGGAAGAGCCCCATCCCTGGAAGCTGCCCCTGGACCCCTGGCAGTGCCCAAGGCCGGGCTGGAGGGGCTGGGAGCAGCCTGGGATAACGGGAGGGGTCCCTGCAGGGCGTGGAACTGGATGAGCTTTGGGGTCCCTTCCAGCCCAAACCATTCCACCATCCCACAAACAAAGAATCCTCGTTTTTAGAGCTTCTCCCCCCTCGGGATAACATCTCACTCCCGAGCAGGACACTGAGACCACGGCAGGAAAGGCAGTTTGGAGCTTTTAGGGATTTTTCAGGATTTATCCCCTGAGGACATTCCAACAGAAGGCACGGCAGGCACCGAGGTCGGACAAAGGGAATCCCAGATTGACTGAAAAGCAGAATCCTTCGTTATTACCCAGGAAAAGTCTTCACAAACACACCCAGGAAGCTTTGGGGATGAGGGGAATTGGACAGTGCTATAGCAACCTGCAAAATAACATCCGAGAGCGTTGTTAGGATGCAAAGGCTCGTTCCCTGGCTCGCTCCAGCCCCTTCCACAGCATTTCCACCATTTTTTTGGGTTAAAAAAACTGTGATTCAACAGATTCAGGACACGAAGCGTCGCTGAGATTTTGCTGAGGGGTATTTTGGCATCTCCGAGTCACATTTCAGATTTTTTTTGTTTTTTTTTCAGGGAAAAACGTGCAGCTCTTCTGTCTGTGACACCAAGAGAAAATAGGGATTCCTCCCAAAGCCCTGGGAATTCCAAATCCTTCTACACTTGTTCCCTCCCTGTACGTGTGGTACCTGCTTGGGAATTCCTGATCTTTACTCCACTCCCAGTAACTCGGGAAGGAAATTAAACCTGCACCACATCTGCCCATTAAACAGTACTTCATCCAAAACAACTGGAATTAAACAACTACTTTATCCTCAGGCAGTGAGAGAGATCCAGGGTTATTGTCAGAAAATGAAACTTTTAATGTGCAGGAACACCAAGGAAAGGTGTTGAGGGGATCAGAGAGGATTAAAAAAAAAAAAAATCAAATTTCAAATTTCAATTTTCCTACAGGAAACACCAGAGTTTGAGTCACTTCTGCCCCTGAATTCCAAGCACAGTTCCTTCCACCTACTCAGGAATATTTCCAGAGTGATAATGGTGCTGAACAGCAACTGAATCACACCCAGAGTGTTCCAAAGGAGAAGCTTGGAAAAACTGGTAATTCTTTTTTAACACACTTGCTCTTGGGGCAGTCTCACTACAGCCACTGAACCCCAGAGGGATGTGATAAAACACTTCAAAAGAATCCAAGCACTTGGGATTCTAAATTTCCTGGTTCTGAAATTTTTGAAATTCCATTTCCTACTGAATTACACAATTTTCAACCACTTTGGACAGCACAAATTCCACTTGTTTTAAATTCCCTCGCTGTGCTTCAGAGCCAAATTTACTGCTAAAAACCTCTCTATGGACTTTTTTCTTCTAGTTCTACAACTGATTCTCCCTTTTTTCATTTCTCAGATTTATCCCTCCTCCCGAGATGTTCTGCAGGGAGATTCCAGGGTGGATCTGTCCCTCTCTCACGCTGCAACCCCTGAGCTTTCTCGTTTGAGGCGATCCTGCTTTTCTCCTTCCTGGGCTTCAGAACTTTTGGAAGAGCAGGTGGACGACGCTGAACTTCGAGGTTGAGACCCTCACAAACCCCACGTTTGGTGCAGAGCTCGTGGGGAGGAGGGACGGGGAGGTTTCGCTGCCTCATCACCCCCTCGTCATTAATAATGCAAGAAAATTATTCCAGAGAACGTAACTCCTCAAAATATCACCCAGAAACACCACACCTGCACGGTTTTCCCACTGCTAACACCTCCCAGCAGCTCCAGACACGGGCAGCTCTCCTAGAAACTCTATTTTCACCAAAAGAGCCACGGGCTGGGAAATCCTCCTCGGTCCCTGCAGGGCAGAAATCCCAGGAAACAGGAAAACAACACCCAGAGGGTTTTCTCCTCGATTTGGGAAGGCACAGGTATCTGGGATGGAAGCACTGTTAAATCTACGATTCCGTCAGGACGGGTCTGAGGAGGAAACGTTCCCAGCACCGCTTTTCCCAGCAGAATTAAGGAGGAGAGGATACATACAGCCACGATGAGGAAATCCAGCCAGCACCAGGCGTTGGTGAAGAACTTGACGAAGCCGTAGGCGCACCACTTGAGCAGCATCTCCAGGATGAAGATGTAGGTGAAGACCTTGTCGGCGTACTCCAGGATGGTGCGGATGGTTTTCCTCTGCTCGATGTAAATATCCTCAAAAGCCTGGGGAAAAACCAGGTGCTCGTGTCATCACACGGGATTTATTCCACAGTTCAACAGTGTCACCCAGGAGCTTCAAATGATACTGAGATGAGGTCAATATACAGCCTACAGATACTATTATTTACAGATTATACTATTATTTACGTGTAAATAAATCGTAAATCATCATCATAATCAAACTGATTTTTTTTCAGTCACAGGCCAGACTTTATGGTCTTGGAGGGCTTTTCCAACCTCAGTGATTCTGGGATTCTGTAATTCCATGAAATCAGACATGGACACAGGCTGACTTGTCCCCAAATCCTCACATTTCTAGCCAAACTAGGCTCAGATTTGAAGGCTCTGTTCTTAATTTAAGCTGAACTAAAAACATGAATAAAAGCTTTTGTACAGTCCCACGATGGAGTTGTGTTGTTTCCCAGGTAAGAATTCCCACAGTTTGCTTTTCCCCCAGATTTCCTGCACACAATTAGAAGCCCACTGAACTACACACATTTTACTCACCAGAGCACCGCTGCTCAGGAGGATCATAAAGATGATGAAAGTCTCAAACCAATTGTGCTCCACGATCAGGAAACAAGTTTTCCTCAAGGTCCACCACGACTTTCCCAGCCCCTCCTCGATATTGACCTGACAACACTTGCAGCGCTGCATGCACCCTGGAACAGGGACAGGGCACACGGGATTTCAGGTAAAAACATTAAATTCTCACTGTCTAGGAGCAGTTTTGATGCCAACAGTATGAAACTCGCTGAGTATCAGTTAGAACTTGGGCATTCTTGAGGATTTTAGGATCGTTTTGCCACTTCTGTGTCCGGGCACCTGAATTAACACCAATTTGGGAACAGATCAGCTCGTTCTATTTGGTGAGGTCCACGCTTTTGAGGAGACAAATGGAAAACTTGCTGATAAAATAACCTTGAACCATTTAGAGCATCTCTGCCATGGGAATTCCTGTAACGGATCAGCTCTTGAAAGACATTGAGGCCAGTTACAGGGAAGGAAAAGTACTCTGCTTCTAGGTATTTAAGGCACCAGCCGTCCAAAAATCATCTCTAATTCCTTAGAAATTCCCCCAGTGAGGGTGGGGAGGCCCTGGCACAGGGTGCCCAGAGAAGCTGGGGCTGCCCCTGGATCCCTGGACGTGTCCAAGGTTGGATGGGGCTTGGAGGGACCTGGGGCAGTGGGAGGGGTCCCTGCCCATGGGAATTGGGATGAGCTTTAAGGTCCCTTCCAACTCAAACCATCGCACGATTCTGTGATCTACATCCCGGCGGTGGCAGCTGCATCTCTGAGAGCTTCATTTCACAAATTCCTCCAAATCAGTGCCCCAGCAGCCAGGAAGGGCCTGCAGATAAGCTGAGAGCCAGCCCTGATCCAAGCTGACCTAAGGCTGAGGTGAGCTCACAGCACACCGGACCCCAGAACGTCCCCAAAGCCTCTTCCTGCACTCCTTTCTCACCTTCTGTGAAACAGGCATCGGGGTCCAGGTACTCCTCTGGTGCCTCCACGGGGACTTCTTCCACTTCAGGCTTGATGTCAATGGTGCTGCCCTCAGAGGAGCTGGTCTCATCGAGTTTCTGCAACACAAAACCCCAACCCCATCAATAACCAGCTCCCAACAAGTATCAAACTCCACGATGACTCAGCCATTTGTTCACCACAAAAGTTGTTTCCTCACTTTTATCACTGAGATCCTGACCCAGCTTATGCCTCACATCAACAGGACAGACAGAATGAAGTATTTATGTTATGAAAGGTGTCCCTGTCCACGGCACGGGGTTGGAATCAGATGATCTTTAAGGTCCCTTTCAACCCAGGCCATTCTAGGATTATACATATTTTACATTCTCTAAGTATTTCTGGCTTTCTACAGAGCTATGAGCCCAAGAAACTTCAGGCTTGAGTGCAAAGACAACATCACAACACAAACACGAGTTTTGTGCTGGAACTGCCCAGTTCTCCCTGTGTCCTAGGTTAAAAATAGGTTTATTCTATCACCATCTCCACAACCGTTGAAACAGCTGTTAAACTGTTAAACTGTTAAAACACTGTTATCTCCTGCTATCCGGGGGCCCATTATCTCTGCTAATGGGCCATTAAGAACTCACCACATGACTCATGAGTCATCTCAATCCCATTGTAAGAGGCTCCACCCAGGGGGAAGGAGCCAAGCATTCCCACCTGAATATAAACTGGACTCTGGGACTGTACAGCACCAGCTAGCTCCTGCTCCTGGATATCCAGAGGACAAGAGTTTTCACTGGACCATCAGGACCTTTCTTTCTACCCGACCAGCGCTTCAGAGGACCATTTTCATCTGGACTGCTACCAACCAACCTGAACAGGGTGCCAGGTTGTATTCCTGACTCTGTCAGTGGGTACTGTTGTTATTTATATTAATAAAGAACTGTTATTCTTTTTTTCTCATATCATTGCCTAAAAGCTCCTCAATTTCAGAATTATACTCCTGTCTTTTCAAACCAAGACACCCTGCCAAGAGATCTCCAGGTGCTCACGGGGGGCTCAAGGACCTGAACTGATTTTCGGAACTCCGTCCCACCTCTTTGCTGCCATCGGGATCCGTGTCGCTGCTGAAATCCTCTGTGTTGAGGTTCTCAAAGTCGGATTCGCCCACGGCAATGGGGACCCGGACGGTGAGGTTGGGGTTGTTGATGAAGGACATGTGGTCCTCGTCGATGATGTACTTCTCCACGCTGCTGCCGATGCCGCTGGTGGTGCCGTTGCCGTTCTTCTGGTAATCGATGTCCCGGTTGATGTCGGCCCCGGTGTGGTTGGCGATGCAGTTCACCTTCTTGTCGTACAACTCGTCCAAGGGCTTCACCTCGTCCGCCTCCCTCTGCTTGAAGTGAGCCTGCATGAACTCCCGCACCTTGGCCTTGGTCCAGGCGATGCCCTTCTTGATGCGGATGACCGAGATCTGCAGGTTGTTCATCTCCCCGTCGTCGTCCGTGGCTGCCAGGTTGTCTGCGCTGAAGGAGCTCAGCAGCAGGGCCAAGAACAGGTTCAGCACCTGAAAGGGAACAGGCAACGCCGGGCTGGCACACAAGGCGGGGTCTTCCCAAAGCTCAGCTCAGCCCCCAGGCCCTGCTGGCTGTCTCCAAACAGCACTGAAAACCAGCTCTGCTGTCCCACCAACTCATCCAGGTGCCCAAGGCTCAAGGTACGAGATCCTGGTGCTGCAAGAAGCTCCCTGAACAGGGATCCTGGTGCAGCACACGGCTCTGAGGGGTCCAGTGCAGGTCCCTGGATCGAGCCCCTTGCAGGATCCACACTGCAGATGTCAGAGAGGGATTTAACCCCCACGGGATTTAAATTCAGCCTTACTGATTAAGTCCCACCTCTGCCTCAAAGAAAACGGGGAAAATCTTGGCGTTTTTGAGTGATCGCTCCCAGCTCTATTTCCTTGCCCACGTTTAGGAACCATCCCCAAGACTGATTTTATCAAAACCCTTTGGCAAGACAGGACCTCTCGGAGAGAGCTCACAACTACTCGGAAGAATTGCGAGCGTTCGTGTGACTTCATTCTTGCTCACATTTTCCTCCACAGACTTTTCTCCTACCAAATTTAAGGCCAGAAGGAACCATCATGATCTAGTCCAACCTCCCACACAACAGGCCGTGCAGTTTCACAGCCGATTCCTGCACACAACAGCACCTCGTGACTGAGCCAGTGGGCAGGTTTTAGAAGAAGCTTCCATCCTCATTTTAACACTTCAGGGCCTTCCCCTGCGCACCAAATTGTTTCATTTCCCGGCAATTAAAATGCCAGGTTTTACTTCTTTTAGCTTCTTTTGCCCCTCAGGTCAGGTGTAGATCTGTCCCCTTTGACTGAGGGTTTCATACCTTCAGCTTTTACTGCAAAATGCTTTATTTACGGGCAACTTTTTAAGGCCCTCATCAAGCAAAGAACGTCTTTAACGTCGTGCTACCAAAATGTGTGGGACTGTTGATAGGGCAAAGGCCAAGAGGGACCTCAACAGAGCAGGAACAGAGCCACAAACCATCACTCCCTCATCCTGGGGTCTCCCCGACTCCTACCCCACCCAGAGGCAAGCAAGAAAGCCCATCAGTAACCATTTACTGACCACTAAATTTCCGATGACCATGACCATCATGAAGACAATCAAGCACATGGCCTGTCCTGCCACTTCCATACAATCCCACATGGTCTCAATCCACTCCCCACACAACACACGGAAGACAATAAGGAAGGAGTGGAAGAAATCGTGCATGTGCCAGCGGGGTAGCTCACAGTCGGGATTGATCTTGCAGACACACTCCTTGTAGCTTTTGCCAAAGAGCTGCATTCCCACCACGGCGAAGATGAACACGATGATGGCCAGCACCAAGGTCAAGTTCCCCAAGGCACCCACTGAGTTACCAATGATTTTTATCAGCATGTTCAGAGTGGGCCAGGACTTGGCCAGTTTGAAGACTCTCAGCTACAAAAAAAGAAAAAAAAAAACCAAAACAGACGAATCTCAAACAAAGATGAAAATCAAGCAGAACTTCCTAAACAACAACCCTCTCATATTTTACATAAACTCCATGCTTCTGCTACTGAGGTCACGGGGAGCAGAGAATGCTTAACCTTTTTGGAAATTTGGGCTTGTGTATTCTGTAGTTAATTACAAAATTTGTGCTTAGTTACTCCTCACACGCTGATCTCCCCTCCCAAAGGAAAAGTCACTTTTCCCTTCCCAAATGCAACAAGCTGCTGCCCAGACCTCGTAAAGAACAGTCATGAAGAAAGAAGAGACCGTCAGAAACGGCACCACTCAATCTCTGTCCTCCCCACACCCAGAATAAAGTGGGTCTCCCCTTGTCCTGTGTAAACGGGAAAAATTCCTTATGTGAGGGGAACAGCTGGAACTGTGCCAGGGAAGGGATGGGCTGGATATTGGGAAAAGGTTCTTCCCCTGCTTGGGCACTGCCCAGGCTCCCCAGGGAATGGGCACAGCCAAAAAGATGTTTGGACACCGTTCCCAGGCACAGGGTGATTGTTGGGGTGTCTGTGCAGGGCCAGGAGCTGCACTGGATGTTCCTCGTGGGTCCCTCCTTACTAAGGACATTCCACGATTCTCTGATCCCCAGCTTTGTGGCAGCTCCATGATAATAACAATGAAAAAGAGCAGGAATATGGAATACCAATCGGAAAGATCGCAGCACGGAAAGCCCTTCCACATCTGCCAGGCTCAGCTCCATTAAACTGAGGGAGACAATGAACCCATCGAAGATGTTCCAGCCTTCTTGAAAATAATAGTATGGATCCATGGCAATGAGCTTAAGGAACATTTCTGCCGTGAAAATCCCAGTGAAAACCTGGAGTGGGGAGGAGACACAGACAAAGAACAGGCAAAGATAAATAAATCATTTTTGGCTTATTTTCTGATCTGCAGGCTAAGTCTCGACAACACGATTTATTTTAAGTCTAAGTCCACATCAACAAGGCAATCCCAGCAGGAGCAGATCCGTGGGGAGGATTTAGCACCCCTCTCTTACCAGATTCCCTACGGAGAGCACGTGCTCGAACTCGGGGGTCATGGGGTGGTGCTCCATGGCCATGAACAGCGTGTTCAGCACGATGCAGATGGTGATGGCCAGGTCAACGAAAGGATCCATGACAATTAAGTTCACGATCTCCTTCAGCTTCATCCAGTACGGGTGGCACTCCCAGATCAGGAAGGTGTTGGCGAATTTGTACCAGCAAGGGGGACACTTCCTCTGGGACTCTTCCAGCTCTGCAGGTACGGAACAAAACAGAGTTCAGGCTTCATCTCCGAGGCTGGAGAATCACAAAGCTGTGAACCTTGGGAAAACGGCCATGGGGGTGACACGAGAGAAGAGCTGGGTCAGGTTTGTGGGCAGCTTGGACATCAGGAAGAAGTTCTCCATGGAAAGGGTGGTCAGGCTTTGGAAAGGGCACCCAGGGAGGTTTGGAGTCCCCTGGGAACTCCAAGGAATGCCTGGATGTGGCACTGGGTGACAGCATGGGGTCACAGGTTAGACCCAATGACCCTGGAGCTCTTTTGCAACCTCAAGGATTCTTGGATTCTGGGATTTTATGATTTTACTGAGCTTCACGACTTCTCCTTTGTCCCTACACAACACCTGCACCAGCTCACCACAGCTGCAGTTCCAACCCTGTGCTTCAGCCCCACCAGGATGATTCAACGCAAATTATTCCAAATGAAGGGCTAAATTTAACTCGGAACTGATCAAGGTAAAACAGTTAAAATCAAAGTTACAGATTCCAAACTGCCTTCAGTGCCAGTTTTTAAATAACCGAGATGAATTCTGAGCTGAACACAGACACGGTCTAAAAGAGGAAAGCGATGACATAATGCTGCAAAGGATTTTCAACAGGAATAACCTGATTAAGACTAACTACCTCCATTTACAGAAATCAAACACAATGCTGGGTCCATTTTTTTTTCCACACTGGCTTATCTCAAGTGCTTAGGGAAAAATACCCACAAACGAGGAGCTGCCCCCATTTTTTGACTTGCTGGTTCCAGTCAGGCTGCGCAGCTGGGCACCCTCACCTTTTCTTTTTTATGGGAAGGGAAAGGACCACTTTGCTCTCCTTCCCATTGGTTCTCTGGTTGCTTAGTATTTAGTTGCCTTGGAATTTCTGAAGTTAAAAAGAGGCCCGTGGCACTGGAGCCCGTAGGCGTTTGCGCAGGAGGGGAGCGGCAGCAAAACCCTGCTCTGTTTCTAAGTATATTTAGTTTTCATACAGTTTTATTGCAGGAGACAGCAGGAATTTGAGCTCATCAACCGCGTGTGGCTGCTGTTCATGAATTCTTGCTGCCTCCTGCATAACACATCGGGAAATCTCATCTCCGTGTGCTGTCCATTCCAGAATTCCCACCATCCAACAGCCCCTCTTCTCTCCTGACAGCTGCCACATCGCAGCTCTCAGAGCAGCTCCAGCCCTTTTCTCCCACGGACTGGAGTAAAGGAAGGTCTCTGCAGTGCTTGGAGATGACAGAACACCCCTCCCTGACACTGCCTAACTCCTCTGATCTCCACACTGCATTCTCTCTGTCGTAAAGTTACAACTCTTCGTTGCCTTCACCTCTGTCTCTACGCAATTCGGATGCAAAACCAAGTAACACAAACTCTAATAAACACTTCTTTATTAATAGAGACCCAAAAGAAGCAGATTTAGGCAAAGCCACGCATTAATATGTACTGCTCTGAAGCAGGGGGAGCTGAATTCCACTAGACCAGGCTTCTCCAAGCCTTGCCCAACCTGACCCCTGGACACTTCCAGGAAATTCCTCTGGGCAACCCGACCCTCACAGAGAAGAGCTCCTTCCCAATATCCCATCCAACTCCGCCCTCTGGCAGTGGGAAGCCATTCCCCCTTGTCCTGTCTCCCCAGGCCTTTGTCCAAAGTCCCTCTCCAGCTCTCTTGGAACCCTTTCCTAGGCACTGGAAGGGGCTCCAGAGTTTTCCTGGAGCCCCACCAACCCCCAGATGACACCTACCCTCAACGAGGGTGTTGGTCAGCCCAGTCATGACACTGTTGGTCCGGTCCTTCCTTCCGTAGGACGCGTTCACCTGATCCATCGACACCAAGAGGGACCCGCCAGGCTTCTTCCTGATCTCGATCTCAGTAGTGCCCTGAAAAATCCAGGTGATGGTTTTAACACAGACTCGAGGCTTCCCGGCCTCTCCCACACTCTCAGCCCAGAAATGCAGCGCTTAGTCTGTATTTCCACATTCTGTCTTTATTCTGTATATCCCCCCGTCCTTCCCACCCTCCTACAACATCTAAGTGGTCAAACCAAAACTCAAACCCTTTTTTCTGTTGGACCAGTGCTGTGCAGCCTCAGACAAATCACGGATTGTATTTTAGAGAACGTTTCTAATTACGAACAACGTAATTTATTCTCTGTACTACAACCAAACAGGTGGGCAGTGGCTCTTTCACTTTACAACCTGCTGGTCAGAGGGAGAGCTCCACACCAGCCTCACCTGAGCCACACAAATTAATAAGGTTTATAACTGGACGGCGTCAACATTTATTTCAAGATCTCTGTCTGAAAATTAGACTGAAAGAACCTTGGCCACAACAAGGAGAACTCCTGGGGATTTCTCCCACTCCAGCCCAGGATGGAGCCAGTTTTCTGCCACAACAGGAATGGAAAGCCACGTCGTTCCACCTTGGGAAGGATCACCTTGCTCCCCTTGGCTCAGAGCTGGCACTTCCAGAGGCACCTCAGTTTCCCTCTGAGGATTGCTCTGGCTCTGGATTGCCAGGCTCTGCCAGGCACAGAAAATCCCAGGTACTGACAGAAAACTGGACTTTTTCTGCCTCTCTCCATAGAGCTAGCACAATAAATGCTAATTTCTACTTCCTTTCTACACATGCACTGTGCTGGTCACTGTTCCCACCACATCCATGCTCTGTTAGAAAGAGGATTAAATGCTGAAGCAAAACACTGCATTAATGTGCTGACTAAGGGAGGACAAAACCAGGTAGGTAACTGATGCTTAACACGACTAATTAGGGTTAAACAGGTTGCAAGAATTCCAATAACTAAAAAAAACCAGCTTGGAATTTATAGGCTCGGTAACCAGATTTTCTCAGAAACAATTGATTCAGGGCTCTCTCAAATGATGTTGTTTCAATTGGATCCAGATCCTTCTGTGCCCCACTAACTGATATTCTGCGTTTGGAGCTTTGCTTCTCTCCTGCACTCTGAAATGCTGATCCACTAAAAGGTTTCTCAATATCAATCCGTTCAACTAATTACAAAAAGCCACAGGAGAATTCAACAATTAAAAAATAATATTTTACAAACTCATTATTTTACCAACAGCTGCCCCTCGAATTTAGTGAGAGCGAAAAGACTGTTTGTATTTCCCTTTAATCTTCAAATATTTTCTCTTACTGCGGAGAATATTCACAACTACCTTTAAAAATCGGGTTGGTTTTCCCATTCCCATGCTTTAAATAGTTCTGTATTCTGCCCCAACACACACCAAGGTTCCTACTATTAATAGAGCTTTAATTAAGGACTCGATTCCAAGCCTTTTTTTTTTTTTTTCCCCCAGCAAGCTGGAGGGGAAGGAGGCAGGCTGTTAAGTTTGGGAAGGAAGGAAGCGGGCACTGGAAGCTTTCAGGTGTTTATCAGCACGGCGGTCAGTCAGACTGACCCATCCTGCTCTGCTTGGAAAGGAGGAGGAGGAGGAGGATGAAGAAGAGGGGGTATGGGAATTAACCTAATTCCAACATTGAGCTTAGCACAGCTTGCTTTTAGAAGGAATCCAAACAAGAGGGAGAGAAAACAGCAACAATTCTGCACCTGGTGTTTTTCTAAACGCTTCAACGCTTATGCTGCAGGTAACCAATAGCAGCACATTGTGGTTAAATAATAACCAATAAATCCATTGTAGTAGTTTAGTGGCCAACGAATGTAAAACACGGATGACAACATACAAAGGTGTCTAAAAGAAGCTGCTTTAAATAATAGCCAATAAATCCATTGCAGTAGCTTAGTGGCCAACGAATGTAAAACACGGATGACAACATACAAAGGTGTCTAAAAGAAGCTGCTTTAAATAATAGCCAATAAATCCATTGCAGTAGCTTAGTGGCCAACGAATGTAAAACACGGATGACAACATACAAAGGTGTCTAAAAGAAGCTGCTTTAAATAATAGCCAATAAATCCATTGCAGTAGCTTAGTGGCCAACGAATGTAAAACACGGATGACAACATACAAAGGTGTCTAAAAGAAGCTGCTTTAAATAATAGCCAATAAATCCATTGCAGTAGCTTAGTGGCCAACGAATGTAAAACAGGAATGACAACATACAAAGGTGTCTAAAAGAGGCTGCTTTAAATAATAACCAATGGATCCATTGTAGTAATTTAGTGGCCAATGAACGTAAAACACGAATGACAACATACGAAAGCGTCTAAAAGAGGCTGCTTAAATAATGGCCAATAAATCCATCGCAGTCGTTTAGTGGCCAATGAATGTAAAACATGAATGACAACATATGAAAGTGTCTAAAAGAGGCTCCTTAAATAATAGCCAATGGATCCACTGTAGTAATTTAGTGGGCAACAAACATAAAACATGAATGACAACATACGAAACTGTCTAAAAGAGGCTGCTTAAATAATAGCCAATGGGTCCACCGTAGTAGTTTAGTGGCCAATGAATGTAAAACACAAATGACAACATATGAAAGTGTCTAAAAGAGGCTGCTTTAAATAATAACCAATGGATCCATTGTAGTAATTTAGTGGCCAATGAACGTAAAACACGAATGACAACATACGAAAGCGTCTAAAAGAGGCTGCTTTAAATAAACGGCTCTGTGCCCTTGCCCAGGGCACCGTGAGCGCTCCGGGACCTCGGCAGCTACCTCGGGCAGGATGCGGCCGCCGGGCATGCTGGAGGGGGGCCCCCCGATGAGGGACACCACGCCGTTGCAGTCCACGGTGCTGTTCCTCTTGATGCTGCGGCGCAGGGCGGGGAAGATGCGCGAGGAGCGGCTGCCCTGGCTGTAGCCGCTGTAGCCGCTGTAGCTGCTGCGCCGGTCGCGGCCGCGGATGGGGATGAAGAGCGAGTCCCTCCTGCCCTCGCTCTCCTCCACCGTGCTGTGCTCGTCGTCGGCGAACTCGTTCTCCGAGCCCGGGTCGCGGAACCGCCCCTTGTAGCTGAAGATGCTGCTCTTGCTGTTGTGGCGCGACAGGAAAGGGGAGCCCGGGATGCTGAGCAGAGACTGGGGGAGAAGGGCAAGGGCAGAGTGAGGAGGACGGATGCAAAGCGCTGCTGCCGTGGTTTTGTAGCATCACGGAATGGTTTGGGACCTTAAAGATGGCCCAGTTCCACGCCCTGCCATTGAGGGGTGGAACCACTGCCCCAGGCTGCTCCAAGCCCTGGCCAGCCTGGCCTTGGACACTTCCAGGAATGGAGCAGCCACAGCTTCTCTGGGCACCCTGTGCCAGGCCTTCCCATCCTCACAGGGAGGAATTTCTTCTCAATATCCCATCTGCCCCTGTCCTCTGCACTGGGAAGCCATTCTCCTTTGTCCTGGTGCTCCAGGCCCTTGTAAATGGCCTCTCTCCATCTGTTTCCCTTCCCCTCCAGGTCTGCACAGACCATCACCCCTCCCTCGTTGGCTGCACTGTGAGAGCTGCTCACTCCTGCGTGGTTGAGCTGTCTCAGGGGAGGAATTACCTGGCTGGATCCCTCAGGAACAGTTCCTGCCAGGTGAAGCACGTGTAAGAGTCATAAACTTGGGTCCTAAGTGTTCTCCTGACCCACCACAGCTGAGGACAGTGGGCAGATCCCTTGAGGTGCTGACAGGAATCTAAAGCAGAATATTAGCCTGACCTCAAGCAACCACAAGCATTAGTGAAGGAACAGAAAACTACCTGGTTCATGATGGAAAATTTCCTTCCCAGCCTGTTGTCCGGCAGCCTGAACGCTTTCCTCCTCATGCCATCCTCTGATTCTGACTTGAACACCTTCTCAGTGTCACACTTCTCATCCCCTTCCGACAGCTCCTTGTCCTTCCGCTTTTTCCTCCTGTTGCGCCGCTCCTTGGCGCTCTTGGAACTGAGTTTGGAAATCTCCGAGGAGCTCCGAGACATCCTCCCCCCACCATCATCCTCCACAGCATCTTCAGAGACCGTCCCGGCCGAGGTGACCATGGCAGCAGCCTGAGGGTGCAGGCGAGGAGAGGAAAAATAAATCACATCTTTCCACGATTAATGCTCCATTTTCTGCTCTAAGGAAGAGTTGGGCTTAATGCACCCAAGTGAAAGACTTTGAGGCAGGACTGAGATGTTTATTTTCTCCTCGGGAGAAACTTACAGCCAGAATTTGTTAAAATTTTTACAGTCTACTCGTGCAGGCAGTAAAACCAGCTTCTCTGGGCAACCTGGGCCAGGGCCTCCCAGGGAGGAATTTCTTTTTTTCTCACCTGTGCTTCTTCCTGTTGCTTTTTCAATTGTTCCAACATGGCCTTGAACTCTGCCTCCTTCTGCTCTGCCTCCTCCAGCGTTGCCTGGTTCTGCTCCTCGTAGGCCATGGCCACCACAGCCAAGATCAGATTCACCAGGTAGAAGGATCCCACGAAGATCACCAGCACAAAGAAGATCATGTAGGTTTTTCCTGCCGCTCGTAAGGTCTGGGGGTGGAAAAGAATGGCAGAGGGATTGGAAAAGGGAAAGGGAAGCAATTTCAGGCTTCCCTGACACAAGCCGATCCCGAGTTTCTTGACCTGAATGTTTCTAAGGAAATCCAGCAGTGCTGAATATTCCACAGCTCAGCATTTTCCCTGCAGAGTGCTGAGACATTGCACACTCCTCAAACACAAAAGGTGACATCCACCTTCCTCCCTTAAGGGAACATCCAACAGATACAAACTGAAAGGATTCAGAGCGAAACCCAATGCTCAGACTCCCTTAAAACAAACCAAATCAAGACAAAGCTGTTTCAGCAAGGTCCCCAAAGCACCCTCAGGTCACGAGAACACTCTCTGCCCTCCAAAGAGCCTGAGCACCCTCTGTGAGCACAGCTGAACACCCACAGCCTCCTGCAGCCAGTGCTGAGGTGCCTCCCGAATTAATTCACAGCTCAGCTGGACCCACCATCCCTTCTGGACCTAAAGTCCAACACCTGCTGACAGGTAATGTCCCCTTCCTCCTCCCTTCCCAAAAAACAAAATCTCACTGAGCAGCTTTACCTGCACTCACTCAAATTTTTGAGAGAAGGAATAAAACAAAGCTCCTCACGTTTCCCTTTCCTGTTTCATCCCCGAATTCTCCCCACGCACGACGCCAAAGCAAAGTGTTTACTTACTAATTGATACAAGTTTTCCCAGAAGTCCTGAGTCATAAGGCGAAATAAAGCCAGAAAAGCCCAGCTGAAGGTGTCGAAGCTCGTGTACCCGTAGTTGGGGTTCCGTCCTGCCTTCATGCACGTGTATCCCTCTGGACATTGGCTGGGGAGGGACAACAGCTCGCTTTTACCCATCAGAAACTCAGCAGAAGGAATCCAAACAAGAGGGAGAGAAAACAGCAACAAGGCTGCACCTGGTGTTTTTCTAAACGCTTCAATGCTTATGCTACAGGTAACCAATAATAGTATATTGTAGTTAAATAATAGCCAATAAATCCATTTTAGCAGTTTAGCGGCCAATGAACGTCTAACACGAATGATAACGTACAAAAGTGTGTAAAAGAGGCTGGCAGGGCTCTCCATGCTCACTGCCACCACTCTCCCAGCAAACAGCACATCTTTCCACGGCAAGGAAGGCCAGCAGGCAAGGGGACTGAGAGGCAGATTTCAGGAAAGCCCTGCTGGCTTTGTCCCATGGGAATGAGGTGCTGCAAAGTGCAGCTTTTCCCTCAGCAGGAGCCCAAAGCAGCAGCTTTGGCCAGAAGCGCCCTCAGGGCTGGAAAACCAACAGCACAGGGCAAATTCCCCTTTCTGAGCCTCCATCCACCCTCCTCTGATGATGCTCAAGACTGGACTCAGAGGGAAATAAAGCCACCAGCAGTCAGTGGTAGCCAGACCTGCCTCCTGACAGGGAAAATGTCCCTTACACTGCACGAGCAACGGATTCATAATTAGATTTTAAAATCTGAAACCTGGTGAAGTAACACCAGAATCAGCAGAGGAAGCGACAGGGAATATTCCAAAGGTTTTGCCAGCTTTAGGCAGCATCAGTGGTAACTGATTGTTAATGGAGCTCAACACTCACCCTGCATCCGAGCTGTTCCCACAGAGCAAAGGGTCAGGGGCACCAGGAATGATGTAAAAATTTGCTGAAGATGAAAAAGAAGAGATTACATTCACATACATACGGAGTTAGAGGATTTAATAGACTATAACACTATTAAAACCTTCACTTAGGAGCCCCCCAAATCCACTGCTGAGAAATTTGTCAGGAAAAATATATTTTGGACAAAATTATTTAGCTAAAAGAGCACATCCAAAACCTTCTGAAGGATGAACTCAACTAGGAACATCTCAACATGGTCAGATTAAAAAAAAAAAACCTGAAAAACTTCTGCTATGAGGGGTTTTTACTGTGAAAAGCAGACACAGCACAGCATGAGCCATGCTGGAACTCCTGAGCAGCTGCATCGAGCCAAATCTGGAGGTTTTAGGGAACCTCACATTAGAAATACCTACACATATTGTTGGTGTATTCCTCCCAGTCGAAGCCCCTGGAGCCATTATCCAGGAAGGTCTCATTCACATTAATTGGCCAAATCACACACTTGTTCCTTAAATTGCCCATGAACAGCTGGAGCCCAATGAGGGCAAAGACACTGAGACAGAAAACTGTCAGGATCATCACATCCGACAGCTTCTTCACAGACTGGATGAGGGCGCCCACGATGGTCTTCAAGCCTGTGGAGAAGGCAACAAGACTAGAAATCACTCCTGCAGAAGGAAAACACGCTGAAAATCCAAATTAATCCAGCACCTTGGAAGGACTCTACGGTGGGAAGGGCTGTGGCTATAAATGCTGCAGGCTCCTGGGAACAAATGTGCGTGTGCTCAGCTTTTGCAGCCAGTGCAGCACTGGGATGGAGGTGAGGAATGGCCAGAGCAAACCAAAACCCCAACCTTTGCCCCTGGGAATGCCTGAGCCTCGCAGCAGGACCGTGGAATGTGGGGAATCACTTCCCTCCCCACGCACAGGGTTTGTCAAACGAGGATCAGATCGAGGCTTGCTGCCACAAAACCGCTCGTGGCTCAGCCGCGCTCGAGCCGAGCTCGCTGGCACGGGCTGCAACAACTCACAGGCATCAAATACCTTCAGCCCTCCACATCTCGGGTTTCTCCTGCCCAACTAAACTGCCTCAGCACCTCCCTTCCCTCGCAGGGAGGGAGCAGAATCTTCCCTTCCAGCGGTGGCTTTGGTTACAGCCAGGGCAGGGCTTCACCCAGAGCATCGGTGCTTTGGGGTTTACTGAGGCCACGGGGATCATGAACGGGCTCAGCACCAAAAACAAGACATCCCAAAAGGAATCCTGCTGCTTTCCCACACCAGTCTGGTCCGTGAGAGGCAGAACTCGTGAGTGGGGAGAACTCAGCATTAATTTTTAGGGGACAGGTCTAAACTAGCTAGAATCTTGGATGCAGAAACAACACTGAATCAGGCCCCTTTAATCAGCATTTCTGGTGTTAAGTAGGATGATTCTACGGTTTATCAATGAGCAGTGAAGGGAGGAAGGATAAAAAAAATACTAAATCACAACTGGATTTGGGGCCAGTCAGATCCAAGGCTCCAGCTGAGACCACACGAACATTTTGCAATAAATCTTGGACCAAAACCTTGCTCCCTTCCAACATCCTCCTTGCAGACCAACAGAGGTTAAACCCGTACCAGGAACACAAAGACCCAAAAACAAACGGTTGCAGATACGTTCCCTAGAAAGGAATTCTACTTCCAAGTGCCATTTACTTCCACCATCCAAACTTCCCACGGATGCCCAAGCCCTGCTCCAGCCCCCAGCAGGTTTTTGCTGCTGTGGCAGACACCCAGCACCTCTGGCCATGCTCATCCCACGGCTCTGCTCCACACATGCACCAGCACCTGGGCTCCTGCTTTGGATGCTGCTCTCCCCCACGTGTGCCAGGAGAAAGGGGGTTTGGAACCAGGGTGAGGCTGGCAGCACGACAGATCCCAGCCCAGGACTGGGAACACCTGGACAAACACAACCCCAACAACAACTTCCAGCTGTTTTCTGCAGCTCCAGGTTTCCCTGGATCCTCTGGAATGCAGGTGTGACCCAGGTGAGGCCCCACCTGGCACCAGGCAATTAAAACGGAACAACTCGAGTGCCAATACAGAAAATTTCTTGAGGCCATCACGGTTCCATGGTTTTTCCACCAAGCCATGAGACCAAAGGGGTATTTTGGTGGTTTAGCTCGTAGGTGCCACAGTTTGCTCCTGTCACACAGATCCATAGAGACCATGGAATTTTGTCCATGGCATGTCAAATTCTGGGAATATTTCCCATTTTTATCTTGTTTCAAACACACCTTAATTCCAATTATTGACAGAAGGTGTAGATGGCACTCGAAACACTAAAATGAGCTTCTCAGTAGCTCAGCATAGAGCTAAAATTCCCATTCCACGTGCTGAAGCAGAAGGGGAACCCCTTTAGATTCTAATACTCAGTGTATTCTAAAAGTCACCTTTTCCCTGCGAAATGATAGTGGTAAAACCCGTAAAGAGCACTTTATGCTTTCATATTAACTAACCCAAAAGGCCAATTACTCAAATGCTTTACATTCCTCCTGCTGTCACAAAATGGAGGGGGGCAAGGTTTGTGCTGCTGAAACACACCTGGACAATCCTCCCCCAGAAAAGGACACAAAACCCCAAAGTTTTGCCATTTCAGGTACGTTCAGTGTCCCCAACACCCAGACAGGATCCCCTTGGCTGTGTGTGGCAAATCCCCTTTCATTCAATCAAAATACGCAGCAAATCGTCCCCTCTAATAAAAACAACATCAAAAATGTGCTGAACTGAGCAGGGCTCAGCCCCAACCCCTGCCATTCGAAATAAAACTCTGAATTTTGAATTTCATGGAGAGAATGATCCAAAACGGAGCTGCTCTGCTCCCTTCCATGGGGACACAAGGCATGCTGTCACACAGCTCCTCCAAGCTGCCATCACCTCCACCTTGCTACAATTAAGAAAGCAAAACACAGGCAAAACTGGTTTGAACACGGATGCTTCTCCCTGAGCAAGCCAACCTCTCTGGAGCAGGCTGGGAGAATCACGACCGCCCTCCAGACCCACTGCTAATTACCAAGCAATCACCAAATTGCTCTTAAATGTCACCAAACATGAAGGAAGGCTCAGTAGGAACATCACTCCAGCACGTTCTCACTGGGTGCAAGGAAAGCAGGTGCCACGGAAGAGCATCACCATCATCACCATCATCATCATCATGCACAACAGGCAGGTGCAGCTGATGGGGTTGGCAGTCTGGCATGGGACAAAAGGGATGTGCCCCACAATTCCACAGGCTCCTGAGAATTCCTGGCAGCCTGAGAAAGCAGAGCCACCACTCCAGTATCAGGGAATGTGGGAGGGAACAAACCCCAAAGGAACTGAGACCAAAACCCATCGAGGAGCTGCTCTGGGTGCCTGCCTTGAGACACCTGGAAACCAGAAAGCTGCAGATGTCTGAGTGCCTGTCAGACCTGGGCCTTGAGCCTGACCTTAGAACTAGGGGCACTTTTGAGAAACCACGTGCATGAAGCTCTTCTGTACAAGAATTCAGGATCAGGAAGTGTTCCAGGCCAGGCTGGACTGGATTAGACTGGATCCAGAGCTGTGATTGAGCTGGTTTAGTGGGAGGTGTCCCTGCCCATGGCAGGAGGTGGAACGAGATGAGCTTTCAGGTCCCTCCCAACCCAAACCAGACTGGAATTCTGGGATTCTCAGTCCATAATGCCTCCATGGTGCCTCGTAATAAAGGAAGGGCCACTGCTCACCCTGGGACACCCAGCTGAGTCACAAGCCCAGAAGCAGCTTTGGGAAGGGTGGTCCTGACAAGCCCAGTTCTGAGGAGGCACAGGAAATGGGCAAAAAGGTTTTAATCTTGGTTGGGTTTTGCTCTGTTGCTTTACAAACTTATTCCTAAAACAACTCCAAAAACACTGACAGTAACAGGGCAAGTCCCTGAGCCAGAAACTGTTCAGCCTGAGGAGCCTGATCCTTTTAATCTGAAATTAAACTTCTAAGCCTGGCTTTAGTTTTGGAGATCAGTATGAAATGTGCATACAAAGGGACAGAAAAGTATGGAGTAACAGCCTGTCCATCCCACAATTTGATGGCCCAGGAGCCTCGATTTCAAACTGCTTTGTGACACAGACTGCAAATCCCATCCAAAAAATCCCAGTGCCATTTCTGAGGAAGGAGCAGTGCAGGAGGGGAGGGGAAATACAGAGAGGAGACACACGCAAGCCCAGCCTTTAATGCTGAATGGTTCTCACCTGGAATTACAGAGATAGTTTTCAAAGCTCGGAGAACTCTGAAAGTTCTCAATGCTGAGACATTCCCAAGGTCCACAAACTCTGTGACATATCTGCAATGAGGGAGGTCACACACAAAAAACACCATGACAATACACACACCAAAATAAAACAACAACTACAGACAAAGCAATACATCACTCACAGGGGCCTGTACCCGACAGCTAAACACCAACCGGGGCCGCCTTACCTGGAATTACAGAAATAGTTTTCAAAGCTCTCAATACTCTGAAAGTTCGAAGAGCTGAAACATTGCCTAGGTTTACAAACTCTGTTATATACCTGCAGAATTAAACCAGAGTTAATGGCACCGTTGGGGTCACCTTCCTTCGCATAAATTGTCTGCTTGCAGGAAACAGCTTGTGATTTAAAACGCTTCAGAATTGGCATTGAAAAGAGAGAGAGACAACGTTGCAGAGGCAAAATAGAGTTTAAGGCACTCTGCCCCTCAAGCAGCTTGCCCAGGTACACGCTTGGATACCCATCCTCACCTGGAATCATGGAATGTCCTGGGTTGGGAGGGACCCACAGGGGTCACCCAGTGCAGCTCCTGGCCCTGCACAGACACCCCAACAATCCCACCCCGTGCATCCCTGGGAGTGTTATCCAAACACTCCTGGAGCTCCGGCAGCCTCGGGGCCGTGCCCATTCCCTGGGGAGCCTGGGCAGTGCCTGACCCCCACCTGGGAGAAGAACCATTCCCTGATCTCCAGCCTGAGCCTCCCCTGCCACAGCTCCAGCCGTTCCCTCGTGTGCTGTCACTGTCCCAGGGAGCAGAGATGGGAGCTGCCCCTCGGGATGGAGCTGCAGCCCCCAGTGAGTCTCCCCTCGGTCTCTTCTCCAGCTGAACAGACCCAGTGCCCTCAGCTGAACAGACCCAGTGCCCCCAGCTGCTGCTCCAGACCTGCCCCCATCCCCTTGTTCCTGCTCTGGACCCTCTCCTACAGCGTTCCATGTTTTTCATATTGCGGTGCCCCAAACTTCACACAGTCCTACATAGAACTTGAAACTTTGCCATCTCTACAGAAGAAGGCAACTGCAAAAGTGCCAAATATTTGAGGAGACTTGGTGACACCACCCTGAGCAACCTGGTCTAGTGAGAGGCGTCCCTGCCCACGGCAGGAGGTGGAACTGGATGAGCTTCAAGGTCCCTCCCAATCCAAACCATTCCATGATTGCACCATCACCCCAGATCAGGGGTTTCAGGTATATTCGCTTCACTTCATGTTTCTAAGAAAACATCATCATTTTCTGCTTTGATTAACATCCTTCAATTTAATTAGCATCCTTCGTTTTAATTAGCATCCTCCATTTTTAATCCTTTTCTGCTTCAATGTCTGTTTGTGAGCCACAGCAAGGTTCGATTCTCCCCTTTTTCCAAGAGGATAAACCCAAGATACACAGGGGAGAAGAGGCTTAGTGCAAAGTAACAGGGTTACATTTTACCCCAGCTCAGAGAATATTTCCCCTCTGCTGCGTGGGGAGAAACTTGCTATGAAAAAGCAAAGAAATGCTTGATATTCAAGATTTTTCCTGGTGCAGAAACGCCTCAAGGGCTTCAAAAAACTCAGACCCTCTTAGTGGGGTTTAAATAATGCCCTTGACACAAAAAGGATTGTACCAGAGCCTACAGGCAAAGCCTGGCCTCTGGAAAGGAGAGGGTTATGGACACCAGTGAGGGATTCAGGACGTCCCTTGCAGAACCAGTGCCCTGGGCCCTTTAAAGCTGGTGGGATGGCATTTGGTGATTTCTGGAGAAATAAAGGAATTGCCAATTCCCAGGTCGGATTCGGTCTGCGTGCACCCACACGGGGTTTTCACACTGAGCACAGCAGATCCCCGACTGCTCTGAAGCAAAATTCAAGGACTGGGGAGCTGCTGGTTATTGGCTTTTCATGGACAACGTTCAACTCTTTGCATATAATTTAAATAAACAACCAAAAGGTAGAAAAAGAGCAAAAACTCAGGAAACTCAATAAACATGGGCGCAGAATCCAGTGAAATATGATTAAAGCATTTTACTTCAATTCAAGTGCTCTGAACCCTTGGAAACGCTCTGTGATCTCTGTTCCATCAGACACTGGTGAATATGGGAGCTCAACCATGCAACGCTCCAAAAAAAAGTGTAAAAGGGCAAAAACATTTCTTCCACCAGCAACTCGGGGTACCAGTGACAAAGACCTGGTTTCCATCAGCGGGACTAAGCCTGAGCTAGGATTAACTCAGGGCAGCAGGGAAAAAAACAGGAATTGAGGGTGTATCTCCTGATGGGACTCAGACACGCCCAGGATCCTCAATATCAGCCCAATCCAGCACGAGAGAAAAGAACGAGGAAGGAAAATCAGGCGTCTCCTTTCTGACACTGCAGCTTCATGGGAAATGGGTTCATAACCACTGCTTATTAACAGGTATTAATGGGTTTTTAATGGGTTATTAACGGGTTAATCGCAGTCCAACCTCCAGCCACAGCCCAAGGGGGAAGGAGTGGTAGAGACTGGAATTTAAAGATATTTGGTTCCTACGCTGATCTGCCCCTCTGGCACGTGAACCACGTAAAATCTTGTATTAATCAAGGCAAATTTCAGAAAATCCTATTTTTCGCAGCAGCAGCAGCTCCACTAACTCCGTGCTGTTGCAGCTCAGAGCTGAAATCCCACCAGGTTAAAGCTTTCCTTGGAAAAAAAATCAAGACGGAAACCCCGATCTCCTTTTTGCTTGCAAACCCACCCTTTTCCTAGGGCCTCGTCCCCTCCCATCCACACAAATCCCTGGAAAAACTCAACTTACGCCATCATGATCACGCTGAAATCCAGCCAGTTCCAGGGATCCCGCAGGAAGGTGAAGCCATCTATACAGAAACCTCTTGCAATGATTTTCACGAGTGATTCGAACGTATAAATCCCGGTGAATGTGTACCTGTCACGAGGAAACGTCCTTTCAGTCGTGAAAAAAACGCGAATTACAAAGATTTTTGTCGAAATAAACGGCTCCAAAGTCAACGTGCTCATGCAAAAAAAAAAAATGCCCAGGGAGGGAGGGGGAAAAATGCGAATTACGAGATTTTTGTTGAAATAAACGGCTCCAAAGTCAACGTGCTCATGCAAAAAAAAAAAATGCCCAGGGAGGGAGGGGGAAAAATGCGAATTACGAGATTTTTGTTGAAATAAACGGCTCCAAAGTCAACGTGCTCATGCAAAAAAAAAAAATGCCCAGGGAGGGAGGGGGAAAAATGCGAATTACAAAGGTTTTTGTCGAAATAAACGGCTCCAAAAGTCAACGTGCTCATGCAAAAAAAAAAAATGCCCAGGGAGGGAGGGGGAAAAATGCGAATTACAAAGGTTTTTGTCGAAATAAACGGCTCCAAAGTCAACGTGCTCATGCAAAAAAAAAAAATGCCCAGGGAGGGAGGGGGAAAAATGCGAATTACAAAGGTTTTTGTCGAAATAAACGGCTCCAAAGTCAACGTGCTCATGCAAAAAAAAAAAGCCCAGGGAGGGACGGGGCCCTCAAGGGAACAAACTCAGCTTTCTGGGAGGTTCTTACAAACACAAAATTTGGTATTTAAACGCAACAATTCATACTTACTCCACATTCTTTGACCATTCGGGCGGGTTACTAAAAGTCATGAATACACAGTTGGTCAAAATAGTGCACATAATGATCATGCTAAATACTGTGGGACAAAGTCAAGGAGCAAAGGGACACACGGTGACTTTTTCCACCCCCTTAAGGTCCCCAAAGGTCACTGACTGCAGGAAAATTCAACCACTTCGAGGGCTGAGATGCTTCCACCAGTCATGGGAAATAAGATTATTTATATACTATATATATGTATTTTTATTTTTATATATATGAATAGATATATTTTTAATATATTGTATTACATACAACACCTGTATGCTATAAACACTGCATTATAGGCAATATTTCTATCCTATATATTTTAATATACTGTATTATAGACAATATTTCTATCCTATATTTTTAATATATTGTATTATAGGCAATATTTCTATCCTTTATTTTTAATATACTGCATTATATATACTGTATTATAGGCAATATTTCTATCCTTTATTTTTAATATACTGCATTATATATACTATTATATACACTGTATTGCAGACAATATTTCTATCCTATATTTTTAATATACTGTATTATAGGCAATATTTCTATCCTTTATTTTTAATATACTGCATTATATACACTGTATTATAGACAATATTTCTATCCTTTATTTTTAATATACTGCATTATATATACTATTATATATACTGTATTATAGACAATATTTCTATTCTATATATTTTAATATACTATATTATATATACTATTATATATACCATATAAGAGACAATATTTCTATCCTGTATATTTTTAATATATTGTATTATACAAACTATTTACATATTACTATTTATATACTATTTGTACACTACCTAACATATTATATACTATATAACATCTATGACTACATAAATAGCATTTTACGTCACCGTTTGACCAATTTTATATTTTATATAAATTTAATATACTTCTAAAATTAGTTTTTTATAACGTTATACTTTCTGTTATGTCTCAGCAATTCAATCCAGAGGCCTAAATGAAAACGTGTCCCCAGATTCAATCAGTAAAAACGAAATATCTCATCTGTTGTAACACAGAGCCAAAGAAAATATTCCCAAGTCAACTTGGAAAAGATGGAAAAGCTTCTCCTCCACCTGAGATACAGGAAGGGAGATTACAGAGGCCTCTAAACCACGTGAGAGTGTTTCCATTTCAGAGCCATTTTCTAAAAATAAATAAATAAACAGGGAGAAGCAGCCTGGTCAATAAAACACATTATTTTCCTCCTAACAACACCATCGGATGATGATTCCAAAGCTCCCTGAGCCCTGAGTGGGACATTTTGGAAAAGCTTTGCCATTAAAAGGATCTTTTAGAGATGCCAAAAGAGCAAGAAATTAGTCAGTGTCTAATTACAGCCAAGGTGGCTGTGGCTTGTTCTACAGATAATAATTCTATTTATTTCTAGACAGTGTTTTAGTATTTGTTTCATTTTATTTTAATTCGGTTTAAGCATTTCAGCAGCTCTTAAAGCCCAGCTCTCCTTCACGTAGAGCACAACCTTAATCTGCTCCAAAACTCATCCACGTGAGTGCACTGAGGGAAGAACAGGGAAAACAAAGAAATTCCCTTCACTGGATGTGGCTAAAAAACTGCTTTTTCACCCAGTAAAACCAGGATTTCGTGTATTTTCTGAGGCCAACCCACATCTCCAGGTGCAGGACTGGCATTCATAATTGAGAACAGAGCAAAAGGCAACAGGTAAGAGATTTTCAACCAACACACAAAGGCAAAGGTAACCCAGCAATCAAAAGGATATGAATGTATCAAAATTTTAATAGCTATTCTTCTAAACAGATTAAAAGGACTTAAAATGTACAAGGCAGGTGTGGCACTAAATCGGAAGAGTGTTTTCCCTCTGTTTAGTACTACAAAGGTCTGCAGAGAAAAGAGAGAGAGAGAGAGAGTTAATGCAGGAAAATCAAAGCAGGAATTGTACAAAACAGACAACTTCCAGACAAAAACCAGCATTTTCTGCTTTTTTTTTTTCCGAATAATCTCCTTTATGAAGCTCCCATTAGGGTACAACATGCCTGTACATCACTCACCAGGACACCGTGGATAATTCTACTCCAAAAATCCATTTCCCTAGAGACCTCAGACAGGGCAGAAGCCAAACCTGCCACCCAAACCTCTCTTTTCCCTCTTCCACATCCCCGTTATTCCTCACTAAAGAACGAGAACCGAGGTCCTGAGTGCTTCAGGATGGCACTGAGGAGCAGAGCTGGCAGCCAGAGCAGCAGCCCCAGCTCAGGGCACAGCCCGTGCCTGCTTCCCAAATAACCCAAATCACCACAGCAAATCCTGCTGCTACCAACAGCTCACCCGGACAGACAGACTGACAGACAAACAGGATGAAAATGAGGTGGCAGAGCCCCCCCAGCCTTGCAGACACGGGTCGCCCACCACCCCCAGCACAGCCCCAGCTCAGGGCACAGCCCGTGCCTGCTTCCCAAATAACCCAAATCACCACAGCAAATCCTGCTGCTACCAACAGCTCACCTGGACAGACAGACTGACAGACAAATGGGATGAAAATGAGGTGGCAGAGCCCCCCCAGCCTAGCAGACACGGGTCACCCAAATCCCCCAGCACAGCCCCAGCTCAGGGCACAGCCCGTGCCTCCTTCCCAAATAACCCAAATAACCACAGCAAATCCTGCTGCTACCAACAGCTCACCCGGACAGACAGACTGACAGACAAACAGGAGCAAAACGAGGTGGCAGAGCCCCCCCAGCCCTGCAGACACGGGGCACCCACCACCCCCAGCACAGCCCTGGGTCTCTGCTTTCCACTGCAGAGCTGTTTGAGGTTCATCTCTTTGGGAAGAACCTGTGGAATTCTCCGGGGCAGAACTCTGCTGGTCCCTCTCCCTGCAGAGAGCACCAGCAGCACCACCAAACTGGGCAAACTGGGACTGTGGGTGCCCCTCACCAGCACGCTCGAAGCATCCACCATCCAACACAGAGGGAAAAAAGCAATTTGTGTGCATGAGCACCACCAAACTGGGCAAACTGGGACTGTGGGTGCCCCACACCAGCACGCCCAAAGCACCCACCATCCGACACAGGGAGAAAAAAGCAATTTGAGTGCANAACTGGGCAAACTGGGACTGTGGGTGCCCCACACCAGCACGCCCAAAACACCCACCATCCGATACAGGGGGAAAAAAGCAATTTGAGTGCACTGAGAAGCCAAAGCCCTTTCCCTGGCACCATTTATCCCATTTTTATCCCCTCTGGGATGGCCCCAGAGCACAGCTGGACTCCCTCCTGTCTCCAAGCCCCGGCTGGCACAGCCCCGAGCTCAGAGCCCAGCCCAAGGGAATCCACCAGGGCTCTCTGCCAGCACAGGCTTCCCCAGGAGACTCACTCTTAGGAAATTTGTCATTTCCATCCTCGTCAATGAAACACCGTATTTGAGCTCGTTTGGCTAAATTAGACCACTGAGCAGTAAATTATTCGCAAAGGAAATCAAAATCAGATTGTGGTTCAGCACCGAGAGAGGAAGGTTCGTTAGCAGAACCACTAATGCATCCCCACCAAAAGCACTTTAAATTAGACAGCCCTGGGCAGCTCTTAAATTGCAGCATCAAGAATTAATGACCAGATCACCTTGGCATGGACAAACCTTCTAAAAGGCCCAAAGTTTTGCAAAATTGCCATTACAGAGCGCTCAGGGGACACCCAATTCTAGGAACCAGCTCTCCCCCTTTCCCTGGCACCACAAACTTTCCAGGACTCGCATCCCCTTCTTTTTTAAACCTCTTTTTGCTCCGGAGCAAGACACTCATCCCACCAGGATTCTCAGGGGCTGCTGCTGTGTCCCCAGCACAATAAGGATCTCCCAACTCTCCCACAGCTTTTGGGCAACGAAACCTTCAACACGACTGTGCCAAACACTACGTGGGACAAGGTGAGCTGGAGGAAGACAGGAATTTCCCAATTCAGCAGCTCCGAGAGGCGGCTCCGTTCCGTTGTGCCTCCGCTTCCCATGGGAAAAATCCCCGTGCAGGAGCCCGTGGAGCCACAAGTCAGCAAAAGGAGTAAAACCATCCTTCCCCTGGAGGCACAGGAACACGTGTGGGGCTTCACGGGGGTGGAATAACCCAGAACTCAGGGCCAGCTGAACCCAGCAGGGGCAGGTGGATGGAAAAACAGCCCCACACAAGGGGCAGAGCCCTCTGTCCTGGCACACAGAAACCTCGATCTCCTTTTTGCTTGCAAACCCACCCTTTTCCTAGGGCCTCGTCCCCTCCCATCCACACAAATCCCTGGAAGAACTCAACTTACGCCATCATGATCACGCTGAGAAGCCAAAGCCCTTTCCCTGGCACCATTTATCCCATTTTTATCCCATTTTTATCCCATTTTTATCCCATTTTTATCCCATTTTTATCCCCTCTGGGATGGCCCCAGAGCACAGCTGGACTCACTCCTGTCTCCAAGCCCCGGCTGGCACAGCCCCGAGCTCAGAGCCCAGCCCAAGAGAATCCACCAGGGGTGGATTGTGGGAGTGACAACACGGAACTGCCACTTCCAGTGGCTCTTCCACAAGGACTGACTCAGGAATTTGGCACTGCTGCTGCAATACCACAGAATTCCAGAATCCCTGAGGTTGAAAAAGACATCCAGGAGCATCGAGAGCGACTTGGGAGCGATCAGCCAGCCCAGAGCACTGAGTGCATGTCCAGTCATTCCTGGGACACCTCCAGGGATGGGGACTCCAAACCTCCCTGGGCAGCCCCTTCCCATGCCTGACCACCCTTTCCATGAAGAAATTTAAGCTTTCACCTCATTTCCCACCAAACATGAACTCCATGTTCTTCTTGCTCAGTCCCTCACCTGTTATGTGACCGTACCTAAGGCAGTTCCTTGTTTTCCCTCTGTGCTCTGCCCAGATTTCTCCTTCTAGACCACAAAACTTGTTGAATTATTCCTGCCTGTAAAGCCCATCACCCCAGGGCCTTTCAGCACAACCCTCACACCAATAAGGTGTCATCATTCCAGTCTGCTCATCAATTACGACAATTCCGAGATACCCCGTTCCCCTGTGTACCCCATAAAATCCTGAGTAAATCTCCACTTGGTCTCATCAATAGAAAGAAAAGCCCAAAAGCCAAGAAGTGTTTGGCAATTTAAACCCTCCCTTAGTTTTCCGTTCTGCTGCTGACATATTAAAACTCCATTTCAAAATGGCTGCAAGCTCTTAAAACATTTTCTGGATCCGGGCCAAGAACATCCTTAAGAGCTTTTAGGATGTGCTGAAGCAAAGCTCAAAACTCAGAGGAAGGTGATACCTGGAAAAAGGTATTTTGCAGTCGGTTTGAGAGATGTTTGTGTCTGGTTGGACTTCCCAAAGTCTCTGTTTGATGTTAGAGCTGTGAAAAAACTCCACGTGCTTTAGTTCCCACCAAGTCATCAGGACCCACCAAAACCTTGGAAATAGGTCTCATAAAAAGAAGGAAGGTCCCAAAAGATAAATTCTCCAAATCGATCTGCAAAATGGTGACTGCGCCTGAGAGAGCGACGGAACCGACGGAGGGATGGCAAGAACCATTCCAGCTCCAGGAAGATTTAAAACATTCCTGCTTCCTGCAGGTTTTCCACTGAGCAGCTCTGTAACGGCTGAGGAGTGAGGGGGAGTGGGCAGGAGATTTCAGAAGAAAACAGCTTTAGGAACAGCCTCAGAACATATGGAACCACACTCCTGCAGCAGTGCCACGATGAGTGAGCAGGGGAGAGCGGTGACTTCCTGGTGACACCCTGAGCGAGGCACTGGAGCTGCTGGAAAATGAATTTACAGGGAGCTTGGGCACCCTGGGGGCTGAAGAATTCCAGACACAGCCAGCCCTGAGAGCAGCCCTGGGGAGAAGGGGTTTAGGTGCTGTGGGGGGAGAGCTGGGTGTGCCCCAGGAACCTGCAGGAAGGAGCTGCAGGAAAGATGGAGAGAGACCTGGAGTGCCAGGACAAGGGGCAACGGCTTTGAACTGCCAGAGAGCAGGGATGGAGGGGATATTGGGAAGGAATTCCTCCCTGTGAGGGTGGCAAGGCCCTGGCACAGGGTGCCCAGGGAAGCTGGGGCTGCCCCTGGATCCCTGGCAGTGCCCAAGGCCAGGTTGGATGGGGTTGGAGCACCTGGGACAGTGGGAGGTGTCCCTGCCATGGCAGGGGTGGAACAGGATGGGCTTTAAGGTTCCTTCCAACCAAACCCATCCCATGATTCTACACTCTACAGAATTAAATACCGATGCAAAATATTTTTTCAAGTCTGTTTTCGCTCATAGAGTCACACTTTCTAATACAGAAACACCATTGTTTAATATCTGTTTTCCCATTTCCCCCCCAAAAAGGGACATATTATTTTTTCTTAGTAACTTATTCTTTCTTAGTAACTTATTCTTCACCACTGAGGAGCTTGTGGGGGAAAAAAGTATCAGCCATGTTTTGCTCTTGCCTTAACCTCTTGTTTTACATCCAACAGTAGAAAAACCCACATTTTTTTGAATTTATCAAATAAAACATTCCTGAAAGATATATTTAAAAAGAACAGGCAGTTCAACCTGGAATATTAAGAAACTGACCCTGATTTTCAAGTTTTAACGACCTCACAATCTGCCTGTGCAAGGAAATCCACTCTGCCTGCAGGCCAGAAACGATTCTCCACCCTTTCCCTCATCAGGAGTGGGCTGCAGTTATTTAGGAGATGGCAGCAGAGATCCCACACTCAGCATTCCCTGAGGCAGCTCGGCACTCCTGGATCCACAGCACCACCAGCCACACACAGCCAGCAGCTCCATCACACTCTGCCTTCCCTCCAACACCTGCAGAGCACTGGGGACAACGCCTGCCAGGGAACCCAATCTCCTTCCTTCACTCTTTTCCCTTCACACTCACTTTTCCTCCTCCTTTGAAGCCAGCTGGAGAGGCAGAGTGGAAAAAAAACCACCATGAAGCACTGGAAAAAGGCAACGAGACTCTAGAAATAAGGATAAAAAGCTGATTTTTGAGGTGGTTCTGACTCTTCCCTCCGTTTTGGTGACTTCACTGAAATGCAAACCCGTGAATGGTGTGGTGTCCTTGCAGAGTCACCAGAGGCACAGTCCAGAGGCAGACGTGCCTCCTGCAGCTGGCCCCTCACATCCCTGGGCCAAGGTGACATTGGGGACCCACGGGGCCCCTTTCCAAAGCTGGCACGTGACCTGACAAAGCTGCAAGTCACTCCCTTGGCACGAGGGCCCCGGGAGGGATCCTCAGGTGCTGCTCTGGCAGCCGTAGGTGACCTCGGACGCCCCAGCCCAGCCTCAGACCTCACTGGGGCATGGACACCCCTCCTTCTCCTGCTGAAATCCACCCACCTGAACTTATCTACGGCCTCAGCTCCCAGAACACCCAGGGAACTCCTGCTGCCTCACAACTGGAGCCTTTGAAGAAGCACCAGCACCTTCAGCTCATTCTGCAGCCAGGGTGAGATTCCTGCTGAGGGACACAGAAGGGGCTGGAGGAGAACGGCCACAGCCTGGCCAACACCACGGTCAGAGGGAAAGAACAGGGTGAGGAGCTGCTCAGAGGGAGGGATGGGCTGGGCCACAAATGCATCGGAAGGAAAGAGAGGCGTGGAAGATGGAAAAACACTAAAAAATGGAAATCCTGATACGGCTGTAGGAATGAAAGAGGAAGATGGTCCTGATGTCTTGCTGAAGGATTTAAGGCCATGAGGCTGCTCTGCTCCCACTGCTGGGGCTGCTCACAATAGGGAGTTTTCCTGAATTTTGTTTGCACATGTGAGCATGGAAGTTCACGTACCTGCCCTTCANGAGGAGCTGCTCAGAGGGAGGGATGGGCTGGGCCACAAATGCATCGGAAGGAAAGAGAGGCGTGGAAGATGGAAAAACACTAAAAAATGGAAATCCTGATACGGCTGTAGGAATGAAAGAGGAAGATGGTCCTGATGTCTTATTGCTCAATAAACACTGAAGGATTTAAGGCCATGAGGCTGCTCTGCTCCCACTGCTGGGGCTGCTCACGCTGGGAGTTTTCCTGAATTTTGTTTGCACATGTGAGCACAGAAGTTCACGTAGCTGCCTTTCGTGTATTTTAATTCAAATGTTTTGGGCTCCCATAATAAAAATGGGCAAGTATTGCTCCTACCTTGTGCTTCACGCCAGGAAGTGGAAGACCATTACAAGTTGTAAAACAAGGAATCATGAAAAAATTCTTTCTGGCCCTTTCAGACAAAAAAAGGAGCTAAAGCAGCTCCCAAACCTCCTATCTGTGAGCAAAGGGATTCCAGATTCTCCTCAGAGTCACGATTTACCCCTTGCTTCAAGACACTGAGGGGCTGGAATGTGTCCAGAGCTGGGAACCTGGAGCACAGGGAGTGACTGAGGGAGCTGGGAAAGGGGCTCAGCCTGCAGAAAAGGAGGCTCAGGTGGGACCTTCTCCCTCTCCACAATCCCTGACAGGAGGGGCAGCCAGGGGGGTCAGGCTCTGTTCCCAGGGAACAGGGACAGGACAAGAGGAAACGGCCTCAAGCTGTGCCAGGGGAGGTTCAGGCTGGACATCAGGAGGAATTTTTCCATGGAAAGGGTGGCCAGGCACTGGAAAGGGCTGCCCAGGGAGCTGGTGGAGTCCCCATCACTGAGGTGTCACTCAGTGCTCTGGGCTGGGTGACAAGGAGGGGATCAGTCACAGGCTGGACTCGATCCTGGAGGTCTTTTCCAACTTCAAAGATCCTGGGATTCTGGAATTCTGTGACTCCCAGTTTGCAAAATGAAACTGAGCAGAGAAAAGAGCAGCACCTTGGACAAAACCATTGCTGGGCTACGGACCCAGGACTTGTGACTCCCTGTGCCACGGTTCTGCTTCCAGGTCAGGCTGCTTCTCCTTCAAATATCAGTTTACAGGCGCTGGGAAGTGCAGCTGCTCTGTTAAAATGCAGTTTCAGTTTCCTTAGACAAACCAAGATCACCGTGTCCTCCTGCAGGGAAAAGCAACCAGCTGATTCGTCCCCGTGCACGCTGCAAAAGCAAAGACCTGTGATGCAAAGCCTTCTGGAGAGAGGGGGGGGAAAAAAAAATCTTGGAAAACTTCCCATGATTCAAGCAGATTCGCAATTCCTGATGATTCAGAGGAGGGCCTTTTTTAACGGCCTTAAAAAAAAAAATTCTTTGTGGAAAGTCACTGACTGCTGGAAGCAGCAAGGAGCATCTAAGGCTGAGATGGACACGACAGGAAGGGAGCAGTGGGTGAAGGGTTTTGGGGAGAACCAGGCCCTGCTCGAGCACCTGCGAGGTCAGCAGGGCTGGGGGGGCTTTGCCTCCCATCTCCAGAACCTTCCCTCCACCTCAGCCTGCCAAGGATTCCACAAGGAACGCTCCCAGAGATGTGACAGATGCCTTCAGAGAGGGGAATGCAGCTTATTTTTCCCCTCTAAAAATGAAAGGTTTATTAATAGCGTTGTGCTGGGAGGCAAATATGGAAATGCAGCGGGGGGGATAACGGGGTTCCCTGTGCCTCCTGCTCCTGGTGGAACGTTGAGAACCACGGAGTTCTGCCCACTGCTCCAGTGCCCAGCCCTGCCACTGCCCCTCCAGCACTGCCCACCTGATTCAGGTAGAAAAAACACGAACCAGGCCAATTCTCCCACCGTCAGCAGCCCTTCAACAAAGAGGCTTCAAAATTCTCACAGGCATTTCCTAACACCTCTGTGGTGGGTGCAAGGGGTCAAGAGACCTTGGGAGCTCTCTTGTGAGGGTGGCACAGCCCTGGCACAGGGTGCCCAGAGGAGCTGTGGCTGCCCTTGGATCCCTGGAATGCCCAAGGCCAGGCTGGACAGGGCTTGGACTAACCTGGGATAGTGGGAGGTGTCCCTGCCATGGCAGGGGTGGCACTGGATGAGCTTTAAGGTCCCAAACCCAAACCATCCTGTAATTCCATGAACCTGCTCTCACCAGAACCAGATCGGTTTAATAAAGAGAAAGTATTTGTTTAATAAACAAAAAGTATTCCTGAGGGTAACTAAGCTGCCACCCTCCCACAGCAGCTCCTGGTAATGCAGGACCACATCAGCTGGGCACCCTGATGCAACACACACAGATTCCCAAATTTCACAGCCCTGCTCTGGGTCAGAACCTGCCCTCAGCACTCCTGACACGAGAAACAACCATTAAATTCATCGGTGTGAACGCAGTAAAGAAGGGTCAGTTACACTCACCATCCCCCAAATTCAGCTGATTTCACCTCAGTGATGCCCTGCCAGTCAGAGTCACTTCTGAGCGTGGCACAAATGTCTGTCCCAACAAAAACTCAGCAAACACTGGCTCCCCACGACACGGATTTCACACGCAGCCAGTTCTGCCTGAGCTCTGAAAGGCCACACCACAGCTCCTGTCACCCACACACCTCAATCTGCAGCTCCCCCAGCGGCACAGCTGAGTCTCAGCTGAGATGGTCACTGCCTCACTGGCTCCATGAAACTTGCATAAAGACAGCAATGAAATTAAACAGTAAAGAACCTCAGTTTTAGCCTTCTAAAAAAAGAAAATCAGTGGCCATGCTCCTCATTGCATCACCAGTGGATCCCTCCCCTTGGTCCCCAGCAGTTTTCCAACTCACTGCTCCCCTCACGACACCATTTCTTCAAACACCTCAGCACCCACAAATGCCTCCTGCCACATCACCTTAGCTCCAGACAAATAGAAATTAAGATGAAAGTGAGTTCATTAATCTCCTTTTTTGCCATGATTCTGTGTCCCAGTGCCTCATAACCATCAACTTCAGACTGAATTCCATGTAAGTGATGAAATACACACTGAGACCCCTACTGTTTTCCCTCTATTAATTTTTTCTTATTGCCCTGATGGTTAAAATTGGCATCTTAGCACAACTTGAACTATTCTTAGTTTCCAGAGCTTGTTCTCCTAACTCCATCCTTAAACACTGATCATATCATCTCTGTTAAACCTCACAGAAAAATACACAAGAAAGCAAACCAACCAAACCAGCCCCATCCTCTCTTTGTCTTCTGTTTCAACCATACCCAAACCTGTGATTTCCCAAGAAAAAAAGGCGCTTTAGCAACTCCTTGCTGGCAGACTCACTTTCTGGGTCATATAATAAGGGTCAAAGTCCTCCAGTGGCACAGCAACCAGCCCTTTAGGGATGTCCCCGTAGATGAAAGGCAAATTCTTCCCCGCCTCAAGGTCACTGTTTGGTTTTGGTTTGCTGTCTTCGTCGTCATCCCGGTGGCTGCTGTCCTGCTTGGAGCGCTGCTTCTTCTTCAGCTCGGCGATGTGTTTCTCGATGTTGGCCAGAGACTCCGGAGTGAAGGGTTTAAAACTCTCGGGGCCTGGTGGTGCGAGCAGCCGCGCTGCCATCTTTTCATCCTGCAGCAGCTTCTTTAGCGATGTTGCACCCCGGGCAGGTCAGCTCTGCGGGGAGCAAGCACAGGCACGAGGTCAGAGAGCATCACAGAGCCAGGGGAGCCCTGCTCCTCAGACCCCCACGGAGGGAGGGCTGGACAGAGCTGCTGGTCTCATTCCCAGAACGAGCTCCAGGCCAGGGCTGGACACGGCTGAACCCGCCTGGCACCACTTCAACGAGTTCTACAGCAAGAAGCAGCTCCTTGGATCTCCCCCCCAGCCCCACCACTGGTGCCACCCCGACTTGGGCCCTCCTGAACACAAAATATCCCGGGAAAAACATTCTGAAAAGCAACTTTATCCTCAAAGCCACTGTTTTCCCCACAAAAACAGCCTGAGCAGTCACCGATTTTCAGACGGAATTCCAAGGCAGCTCAAGCTGGACCAGGTGTTCAGCCTGGTCCAGGTAGGGTTGGGTACCAGCACATTCCTCACTCTGCTAACAAGGTGCTCAGCAAAGCTCTCCCTGGTACACACAGGAGTAACTTGGGGCTGGGTTTACAACAGCACCAGCACCAACGTGAGCTGAGTACGCTGAGCATTCCCAAAAAATGCTCCTTGGTGCCCTATCAGGTGTTACTGCAGCTATGAGAAGTCCCCTTAATCACTCCAGCACTGGAACAGGTGTCCAAGGAGAATTCCAAACGCTCTTTTGGTAGGACCAAGCCCTCACCAGGCTCACCTGCCTCTCCTGCTCCCCAGCACATCACAACTCTGCGACGGGAACTCAAATCTCACCCTCTCATTTCACAGATATAGAATTATATAAAGAAATTCCTCCCTGTGAGGGTGGCACGGCCCTGGCACAGGGTGCCCAGAGGAGCTGGGGCTGCCCCTGGATCCCTGGCAGTGTCCAAGGCCAGGTTGGATGGGGCTTGGAGCACCCTGGGATAGGGGAAGGTGTCCCTGCTCGTGGCAGGGGGGGGAACTGGACAATCTTTAAGGTCCCTCCCAACCCAAACCACTCCACAATTCTATCAATTACCAGGGTTTCTATTCATTTGAGGCCATAAAAATCGAAATCATTTAAAAATACTTCCATCAAGCACAACAGCAATTCCTGAAAGTTCAATTCCTCTGCTTATTTGGGTCAGACTCGGGGTCTCGTTCGCACCAGAGACAACACAAAGGACAGAAGAAAAGGCAGGGGTGCAGGGCACAGGTGAGGACAAGCTCCCCGAGCCTGCAGCCTCCCCTGGTGCCTGCAGCCTCCCCATCCCTCCACGGAGCCCCCCGAGCTCCTGCACCCACTGGCACGAGGAGCAGAGCCGTGAGGAAGCTCTGCAGCTCGGCTCCTCGCGCCAGGCTCTCGCTCCAGAAGCAGCAGCAGGCAGACGTTGCATTTCTGGGCTGCTGGGACCTCGTCAGGCTGCTCTCACTCCGGGAGGAGAGGGATGACAGAAACCCTGCACTGATGCAACAGCACTGCAGTGCTGCAGGCTGGAAGAGAACCCAGCCCCGACACGGTGCTTGGGGAGGGACCCGAACACCAAATCCAAGAGGAAAGGCACAAAAACCATGAGGATGCAGCACGGAATGAATCCCAGAGCTAGATGAGGTAAGGTCCCTCAAGCAAGGAAAAAGATAAGGTCCCTCAAGCAAGGAAAAAGATAATCAGTACAGTCAGATCCTTTAAGGTGACACAAACACAGCACCCAAATAAATATTAAGGATCTGGAATCTCTGAGAAGAATGACTTTCGGGTTCATTGGAAACTATGACACGGGGCCAGGTTGTTAAAATTCAGCTATTTCAGCACGAGGTCAAGCCCCCACAGCCTGCCCAGGCCATGAGGATTGTGCTGTATCCACGTGGGAGGAGCTCAGGGAAGCCAGAGCCATCCCTGAGACCCAGAACCACAACTCTCTGGAGTGCAGAGGGCTTCAGGAATAAAGAACAAATAAATAACTGAGTCTTTGCTCAGAACACCTGGAGATCCCAGCCTTCAACACAGCATTTCCAAAGCTGGAACAGCCCGTGCAAAGTACCCTGAGGGATCTCAGATTATCCCTTGCAACTGCTGCGACACAACCTTTCAGACCCACACAAAAATCTGAAGCTGCACCACACGCGCAGGGCTTAAATGCTGTTTCCAGCTCAGGTTTTACTTGGAGATCCAAAAAAACCTGGAGTACAGATCTCCCTCCTTATGTAATTCCAGAGTGCAGCAGGGCTAGGATCCTCTTCCTATAAATCTCGCTGGGTATTTCTAGAGTAATAATAGTAAAGACTCAAAAAAGATGGCAAGAAGGGGAGAGAAGAGCCAGTATCCTGGTCACATTATCCCTGAGACATCACCAAACGGCCTGCTGATATTAAGGAAAATTAATTTATTCTATTCTTGCAGCGTTTGCATGCATTTAATTACCAAATTTCCCACATACTGTGAAACTATAGAGCAGCATTGGGGATGTGGTCTAATTGAATGGCACAGATAAATATGTAAGGCCTGAATTTAGAAACCAAAGTAGCTCAGGGACACAGCATAAAAAAGGGAAAAAATGAAGGCATGAAGGAATCTGTGCAAAATTATACAACCCACAACTGGAAGCACCGACTCAGCTGAATGGCCATTTAAAGGAAAAACCAAAACCAAACCCAACAAACCAACACCATTCCCCAAATCTGGTTCACAGCTGCACACAGCAGCAGCTTCTCCCTGTTCAGGCATTTTGGAATTACTTACAGGGCTGTTTCTTGGGTATCATCAACACAACAGTGACCTGAGGCTCTCACTCCTTGGGATGTTCTTGCCTGTCCTGACTTCATCTGTTTTTCCAATAAATTATCCCGCATTAAGGTCATGGACAAAACAAGCTGTGTGGCTCCACCTCATCTTCTTCACCAAGGAAGAACTTCCACAGCTGCTCTGCCTGGCAAAGCTTCTGGAAGCTAAAAATCCTGTAAATGTTATTTTCCAGCCAGGAATGGTCCTGCTGGGATATCAGGAATTGATAGGGATATATGCTAGGATTTATTTTGGCCCTTACCACATCAGGTTTTTCAACCTCTGACGAGAGAAACGTCCTGAAAATTGTGACACAGGCTCGGCCTTCAGGTGAATTAGGGAAGAGGGCGTGGGAAATCCATGGAAAACTGCACTGGGAACAACACCACGCTGCCAAGACCAGCAGTGGCAGAGACTCAGCACCCAGGTGAGCTGCAGAAAAGGGTGACTGGGTTAGGGATCCAGGAATCCGTCCTGGGAACTCGGATTTGGGTGCCCACAACACACACGTCGCTCAAATGCCAAAGGTTTTCCAGCAGAAACTGCTGCACCGAGCTGCCCAGTTGCTAAGACTTAATTGTTTTTTTCTAAATGTTCCCAGCAGTCCATTTACCGGTACATTATGAAATATTACAATAAATTATTCAAGCTGATCGTCAAAATAAATTAAAAAACACTTCTGAGGCAATTTCCTTGCTTTAATACATTTCTTCCTCTATTAATTACCAAGATTCAGCCATTCACAGTGTGTCTCTGAGAGAGAGAGACCTTCTGTGTGAATTTTTATATAACCCACACGGACACACGTGCTCTTGATTCCAACATGAGGGCTGGAGGCAGGAAGGAAAACGGTGCAGATGAACAGCTCCCCGAAATCCTGCTGCAGGAGAGCCTAAAAAGCTTTGAGCAAAGCCAAAATATCCATCCATGGGGAAATCCACGGCTGGAAGTGGCCTTCAGTCTCCAATCCCCCACCTGCAGGGAATCCTGTGCCTGGAACAAGGAAAAGGGTCAGCGATGTGACCGGCGGCAGTGAAGGAGGGACCTTTCCTTTGGGAAAGCTCCCATGGCACGTTTGATGCTGTAAAGTGGAAGAAAAAGGAAATATTTCCACCCCCAAGCAGCATTTATTGCGTGGTGCTGGGTGTTTCCCCACGCTGTGTAAAACCTCGTGGAAGTTCCCAGGTGCTCGGCTCCTCACAGAGGTCGAGGGCAGACCTGGCACAGGGCAGGGAAGTGCTCGTGGTCTTGAAACAACCATGGGAGACCTGAGCTTGCACAGACACACCTCTAGAGGTAAAAAAAAAATGAACAGAAACGTACAGAGGAAAGAGGAGAAGCAACGAACAGCAACAGAAAAATATTAGAATCACAGAGTGGTTGAATGGTTTGGGTTGGAAGGGATCTTAAAGCTCATCCTGTTCCACCACCTGCCACGGGCAGGGACACCTCCCACCATCCCAGGTTGCTCCAAGCCCTGTCCACACAGAAAACACATTATTATTTAACAACACTTCAATAAAGACTGATTCCTGCAGGGTCCTCACTCCCTCTCAGTAGCTGTGTGGATTCACTAACATCCCTCAGTAAATTACAAGAATCAGAACTAGTTAATCCCAGTTAATTAATTAATCCCCAGCTCCCTATTCTGTCCTGACTTGTGTTTATCTCCAAACTCACAAAGAACGTGGAGGTTCACAAACTAAACAACCTGAAGTGCTTCAACTTCCCCCTTTTACATCCAAACTTCTGAACAAAGACCTGTTCAAAACAGCTTTTGTGCAAGAGTTCAGCCACTAACCCAAATTTAATTCCTCGTTCGGTTCATTCAGCCCATCCATGACCCATAAAACAGGAGTCAGGGAATGGTTATTTCACACTACAATTTTGGGGATATTAATTTATTTGTTGTGGAGCACTCGGGTGGTTTGAGTACAAAAGGGACAAACATGAAAGGGGGGAGAACAAATAACTCCCTTCTAGTGCTCTGTTAAGAATTTCTGCCGCGTGCTGGAACACAACCCAGGTTTTCTTGTGGAGCAACGCTGTTTTCTCCCCTCCTCATCACCCCGAGTATCTGATCAGACAAACATCTCCCTCCACTAATGCCAGCTATTCCTGGCTGTCTTGACACCACTGTCCTGCGGCTGATTTCACCCAAAAAGCAAGAAAAAGCTCATCTCCCACTGGAAGCATCACTGGAATAGCCACATTTATCATCCCACCTCACGTTTCCAGAGCATTTTCCCACCTGGGTGGCAGAGATCTCACGCTGAGGAGCAGCTGAGTGGGCTCAGATGGAGGAAGGGAGGCTCACAGGGGACTTTCTCACTCTCCACAACTCACTGCTCCCTTCTCCAGCAATGAAAGGTTTACTTCCACAGCTTTAAGACCACCCGTACAGTTATTCCTGTAACTTTAATACCACCACCTGGACAATTCAGCAGCGTTATACAGTATTCAACAAACATTCCTCCCCAAATCAGCTCTCAGCAGACTTCATTATAAACTCCTCACACTTTCCAGCTTGGGCAGAAGTACAAGCAGCACAGAATGGGACTTTAAGAGGGTAGCAAGATCTCTGAATCTTGAAATGGCTCTGTTCAGGAAGGAGGAAAGTCCCAGCTTTGCTACAGCCCAGGCCCCACTGGCTGCTCTTTCTCCTCAAAATCTGCCAGCTGCTGGAGTGCTCCAACAGGCAGGAATAACAGCTAGAGGACAAGGCCGAGGGAAGGGAAGGCAGAAGTTGCTCTAACTTTAGAACAGCACTTCAAGATAGAACCCCAGAATCACTGAGGTTGGAAAAGCCCTCCAAAGCTCATCAAGTCCAGCCTGTGACCGATCCCCACGTTGTCACCCAGACCACAGCACTGAGTGCCACGTCCAGCCATTCTCTGAACACCAATCTCTGGACAGGCCCTTCCAATGCCTGACCCCTCTTTCTGTGAGGAAATCCCTCCTGAAAAGGAAACAGTTTTGCCTAAGCCAGAAGAACATGTGAAGTGTTAAAAGCTAGACTGGAATCTGAGCTAATGTCAGGGAGGTTTTGTAATACACTCCTTCAGCAGGAAGCCACTTCTTCCCTACTTGTGCTCTCCACCTCTGCACAGAAATGGGATAATGAGGCACAAAGGGGACAGCCCAAGCATTTAATTATTCCTGAACCCCACCAGATTCCAGCCAATGGTCCCACAACGACCAGCCCTCCACCCCACCATCACCAATGTGAGCCATCACACGCGTTTCCTCTCCGTGGCTCCTGACATTATTCCCCCTGTGCTTGCTCCCAACTCGTTTTGTTGTTTCACTGCTCCTGCTCTAACCCAGCCCATTGCTCGGAACTCAACAGTAAATTATTGATCCCGGTGCCTCTGCCGATGTCAATGGAGTTGCAGCCGCTCTGGGGGAAGGAAGGCGGTCGATAGCAAAGGGCCACGATGTGAGAGCAGGAGCCCACGGAGCCACACGGGGCCAGCACCACCCAGCCACTGAAAAACAGCAACTCTCCATCGGGACAGAAACCCAGACCAGGTCATTTTAACCAAAAACACACTCGGGCAGCCCCACCACCAAGCACAGACACGGCAACAAACGGGGGAAAGATGAGACCGTGATTTATGTTTTGAAGCTACTTCATTTCCACTCAGTGCTGACTTTGTTTCTGCTTTATTTAACAGAATGAAGGCACGGCCATGCTCCATTTCCTGAGGCACGTGATCGCTCGCCCTCCTGCCTATTAGAAACCTCCTCCCACCAAAGAGCCACAGGATTAGACTTGTTCCACTGAGCAATACAGTATCTATACCATGATCTACATCTAAGCCATACATACCAGCTTATATAACTGATTAAATTATCTGCGATGGGTCCAGGTCCTCCACCCTGGGTGAACAACACTGCAGAAGCACCCAAACGCATTAAAACGACCAAGGAGCCCTTTGGTCATGTTAGTTTTATATAAAACACCAAAGTGAAGAACGGGGACTTTCTAAACACACAAAGGATGGAAAACCTGAGCACCAGAGCTCCGGGAGGCCTTAGGGCAGACCCAGCAGGGAAAGGAGAGAAAGGGCTTGTTACTCCTGAAGGCACCAACTCCCCAAGCCTAGGGCTATTCGGAGATCCTAAACAGCTTCACCAACTTCACGTGACAGCACCTGCCCCTGAAGAAGGGTGAGATTGGGAGGGCAGTGATGGGCCCGAGGGGACACTAATGGGCACTGGGGACCCCGGCTGCGGGCGGGGAGCGGCCCAAGAGCCCCTCCAGCCTCGCCCATCCCTTCTGCCCCGGGGCACCCGCTGCAGGAACCGACCCCAGAGCTTCCCGGAACCTCCATCACCGACACAGCAAAACAGGACCATCTCCAGGCCCCATCCCTCCAAACCAGGACCGCCCGGGAAAAGCACCGCGGGCACGCTTTGCTCCCTTTTTCCTCCTCTAAAGACACGGGCAGGAGGGGGACAGGGACC